>JALIZH010013679.1:22500-61840 GCA_030522465.1 Rhipicephalus appendiculatus
TCGGAAGGAAACCAAGATGAGGCAGCGAGCCAAGGAGACGGAGGAAGAACGAGCCGCAAGCCTCGTAACCGTACAGAGAACCAAGCCAAACAATAAGATATAACCTTACCTCTCGCTAAGCACACCCAGGCATAACTGTGTTAAGCCATAGCCATTTTTTAACACGAAGTGTTTTATGCCGAGGTGCAACTAGACTTCAGTGATGCATTTCCGTTACGTATATAACGTTGGTAAAATGTGCACTAAGGGATGACGAAGAAAAAACGGCAGATCCCACGCACTATGGGAATTGATGTAATGCGAAGCAACCAGGAAGGAGCAAATCATGCTGTATATGACATGCATGACGTGATTTTCATGTTACCACCTGCCATTTATGTTCGTCATATAGTCACGTCACGCAATACCAATTTTGGAGTATAGGCTATCAAGCTAGCGAAACTGCCACGAGCGCGCCATGAGCGTGGCATGCAAGTCATGCTGTACATGACATGTCATGATTTTTATATTACCACTTGTCATTTATGTTTTTCATACAGCCACGTCACGCAATACCAAATTTGGTGCATGCCAAGCTAGCGAAACGGCCGCCAGCGTGCCATGAGCGTGGGATGCAAGTCATGTTGCACATGACATGTCATGATTTCCATAATACTACCTGCCACTTATGTTCGCCATACAGTCACGTCACGCAATACCAAATTTGGTGTGTATCAAGCTAGCGAAACGGTCGCGAGCGTGCCATGAGTGGGCATGCAAGTCATGTTGCGCATGACATGCCATGATTTCCATATTACCACTTGTCATTTATGTTCGTGATACAGTCACGTCACGCCATACCAAATTTGGTGTATATCTACCAAGCGAAACGGCCGTTAGCGCACCATGAGCGTGGCATTTAAATCATGTTGTACATGACATGCACGTCGTGATTTTCATATTAGCACTTGTCATTTGTGTTGGTCGTTGGTCATGCAGTAATGTCTCATCATACCAATTTTTGGATATATGAAGTTAAGGAAACAGCCGCAGGAGCACCAAGGCCATGGTGTGTAAATCATACATTTCATGACAAGTTATTCATGAGTTTCATGATATGACCATTCATTTATATTCGTCATACAGTCGTGTTATGCCATACAAATTTTGGTATAAATCCCATTAACGATATGGTCTGGAGAGCACAAAAGCGTAGGCGGCTAGATAGATAGATAGATAGATATATAGATAGATAGATAGATAGATAGATAGATAGATAGATAGATAGATAGATAGATAGATAGATAGATAGATAGATAGATAGATAGATAGATACGCTCAAAGTCGCCGAAGCTCGTTAAGAAATGCTTCGCATTTAATATGAAAAAAGCCGGCAGATCTCACGCACTGTGGGAATCGATGTAATGCGAAGCAGCCAGGAAGGAGCAAATCATGCTTTACGTAATTTGCATGTCATGTTTTACATAGGACCTGTCATTTATGTTCGTAATACAGTCACGTCGCGCGATGCCAATTTTGGTGTATATCAAGCTAGCGAACTGGACGCAAGCGCACCATGAACGTGGCATGTAAATGGCGTTGTATATGACACGCATGCCAAGATTTTCATTTTACCACCTGCCACTTATGTTCTTTATACAGTCATGTCACTCAATACCAAATTTGGTGTATCTCAAGCTAACAAAACAGCCACGAGCGCGCCATGAGCGTGGAATGCAAGTCATGCGTTTCATGACAAGTTAGTCATGATTTTCATGATATGCACAGCCATTTATGTTCGTCATACGGTCATGTTATGCCATACCAAATTTGGTAGAAATCCCATTAACGATACGGCCAGGAGAGCACAAAGTCGTAGGCGGCTAGATAGATAGATAGCTTGATAGATAGATAGATAGATAGATAGATAGATAGATAGATAGATAGATAGATAGATAGATAGATAGATAGATAGATAGATAGATAGATAGATACGCTCAAAGTCGCCGAAGTTCGCTATGAAATGCTTCGAATTTAAAACGGGAAGAAAAGATTTATTGGCGTGCGTCACCTGGGAATCAAACTCATGACCTCTCTATCCGCTAAGATAGGTGCTGAGTGCTCTACCCATTGCGCCACCGACGCACGTGTACGAGACTCCACAAAAGTACCTTGTATCCCTCACAAATACTCTGTCGCGTGGTGCTACGAGGTGGTGTCGCCGTCTGCGGGCGGTAAAGTGCAATACTACGTCAGGACACTAAATAGCGCCGATACGGAGCGATGCGTTGACGACGCAGTTTAGGTGCCTCGATTCAGGTGCCTGGAAAGGAACGCTGTTCGCGCCGTCATCGACGTTGCGCCCTAGACTTGAAGTTACGCACTGCCTACTGCTTCGAGTGCTATAGCACCAATTGATAGGTCTGCAACAACGCCAGCGGAATGCCTTCGCGCGTTCATGGCTCAAGCTACGTACGCGCGAAGGATTATAATCAAGCTCAAGGCTCGGTTGTGGGAGGGGGGTGTCACCGTCTGAGATCGGTCAGTGACGTACTGCAGCATTGACACTAACGAACACCTAGAGAGAGCGCTTCGGTAGTTCCAGCTTTCGTTGAAGCGAGAGACCCCAGATGGAAGCGGGACGCCTTGCCGGGTTCACGGCTCAAGCTACGAACTCTGCCTCTTGCGTTCCTGAAGCACTGTGTGGCATATGCTTGAGCACGGGCGTAGGTTACCCTATTACTGCGGAACGTACCCTTGGACGGTTCTCTCGTCAGACGATAACGCCTTGAATATGTGCATATTGAGTGCAAGTGTTTATTATGTGCGTGATGATGCCATCTTTGCGTGGGATACGCCATATGCCGTGTCCAGGTATACGTTAACAACTTCAGCAACCGCAAAGGTAAAATCGCGATCATGGGCGTTTTTCGTGGGGATGGAGATGTGCCACTAGGCGTCAACGTGGGTGCATCCACGTTAAACGGTTCTATAGCTACCACACAAAAAAACGCATTGCACAAACTCTTGTATATCAACCACACTAACAAACAGCTACTTCTTTGAAGATATATTTCACTTTCCTGTTATAACGATTCGTATTACGCAGGGATCAGGCATGCTTTTTAAGAAGCTCTTAGAGCTCGATGTAAAACGCAGGTTGTCCGCAAAAAAACCCTCCGCGCCGTTACTTATCACGCGTACTTATCAGCCGCGCCCACCGACGGAGACGGTCCGCGCAGCCGCCGCGCGAGACGAGTAGGAGCGACGAAAGGGCCGGGCATCTACCGGGTGTGCCACAGCCAGATTTGAATGTTCGTTCTGGTGCTAGAGTTTGGGCATTCTTGCATGGTCTGCGACAGGCTGTGGTTTGACTCTACTTTGTCTACACCAAGGAAAGACCAGCATCAGTCAAGAAAGACACGTTAAGCCCCTAAGATCAATCAGCTTCGCTGTTTCTCATGCTTTACATGGCTAGTGTAAACTTTTTTTTTTACCTAGCGGCGAAAGAAAGTTGACGCCTAACAACAAAAAGTTTTGCAGCACGTTACACTGCTGCAACACGTGAATGCCTGCTGCACACTAGCTAATGCATCAATTATACAACCGGAGGGGTCAGAAGTCTTGCAAGACATTACGAGCCGCAGTGCGCAGTTCATGTGTGGCGCTTAAGTCGACCTCCTCAACGGCACATGCGTGCGCTTAATGCACTGCCTAACTGGCACCGTCTCGTTGCTGTTTTCGCAGCTCTACTTCGGAAGGCTTTCGAGGCCTAGATGCGGCTTCGAGCGCTCGTATACTGCGTGGTCAGACTCACGCCAACAACCTTTCCCTTGGGCTTGACCTTGCGTCCCCTCAGCAGGGAAAAACTGCACTCGCGGTCGAACGACTTGCTCCCACCTCTTAGCGCGTCGCACCTCGTTTCCCTCTCCATGATCAGCCTCGACCGTAGCGTAGTAGGCCTCCCGCGCGATCCATTAGGCCCCGGGTGGGCATCCTCCGTCGCCGTCTATCTCTCTTCGCAGTTGATTGTCCCCACGAGGTGGCTGCTTGGGCTGATTGGTAATAGACACGCGACAAAGGTAACCTCTTTTCCATGAGCAGAACTTTCGAGGAACGTCCTGCGATTGCGACTGTCGCCGCTACCGTTGTCGTCGCCGCGTGGCCTGAAAGAAGCAACACCTGCTTTTCTCTCTGCGTGCGCAAAGGTCACTGCGCAAAGTGGCGCTTAAGGCTTTCGCCTTCATATCGTTTTGGAGATCCATTCCTACTGAATAATTATATGCGCTTGCTAGATATATTTCTCTGTGTCTCACCGTTTATGATCGCCGCCTTTCAGCATGGAAGAGTGCGAGACAATGTGCGACCGGCTGTGCATCATGGTGGCCGGTGAGATGACCTGCCTGGGCACCTTGCAACACCTGCGGGACAAGTTTGGCAGCGGCTACATGATGCAGCTTGTGCTGGCGCGTAAGGGGCCGACGGCGACCCACGCAAGCGCGGCAGAGGCGACCGCCGCGGAGGCGAAGTCGAGGGAGGCGCTGAACAAGGACGTGGCCGCGCTCTTCCATGGAGTGCGCGCCCTCGGCGCACATGACGTAAGATATCGCGTTGTTAATTTTCCATTATAGATAGCGTATAAATAAAGTCTCGAAGGTAGAAAAGCTAACTTTGGCTGCCGCAAAGTTTATCTGGTCGCCGTTTCGGCAAGGCACGGTGAAAAATATGCACAGGGAAACTGTGTCCTCCTACAGAAAAGGGAGACTAAAGAAGTACGAGATAATAAGAAAATGTCACAGATATCCGTGGCAAAATTGTACGGCACGACCGATTTTGTTCAACTAATGCACGATGCCTAGAAAGCCATATTTTGACAACGAGCATAATAGCCTCCCATCCAAATGGAGAACGTAAAGTTCCATTGTCATAACCTCTCAAAGAACCCTTCTGCACCAGAGCACACGGGGACGTTTTCCCCTCGTCGTCTACGTCTGTCGTTTTATGAAAGAAAAACGGGAATTCAGCGGAGTGGGGGAAGCTGGGGACGTTCAACGTACGTAAAAGTGTCGGCCTGGATGATTCTAAAGACCATATAATGCTATGCAGCAGCAAATATTCATTATATGCTGTGGTTTTTCGAGCACAAGAAAAAAGGAAAACACGGGTAGAAAAAACTTCGAAAACACATGAGCTTCGCCTTTAAGAGCAGAACGCGACAGCATAATTGGACCCCGTTCGCATCGCCTCGTCATTTGCTAGCCATGCTTAGCTTCTCGGTTGGCACCTCAACCGTACCGTGAGCAAACTGTCTACGCGCGTAACATTGGCCGTTTCATGCTATCCTAGAATGCTACTGCGAGGAAAGCTGCGAGGTGCCCGTCACGCCGTAGTTCATCATTCTGCGATTTAGCGAAGTGACCATTACGCATCCGTAAGTAATACGCGCGCCTACGCAGCCGTACGCTATGTTCATGATGTTGCTGATGATAATGATTAATGAGCGCTTTGTAATGGTTGGGTCTTAGGGTAAGGCGGGGCAAAATGAGACACGGGGCAAAACGCGACATTTTGGCTTTGCCGACCTCTATAGCTAATACAGAAAACACTTTTCTTTGTTTCTATATTTTAGCGAGAGGTGCTGGTAGTTGTCCACCTTTTTATGTGTAAAAGTTGATGATTGCTCACAGCGTTCGCGTGGGAAAAATTACGCGGCTGGTGTCAGTGTGTTCGTGACCCGTCAAAAAGGGGCGAAATTCTTCTCGGCCAAATTTTCGGATCCGTGCATGAAGCTACTATGGCGTCAGTACAACAAAGTAAGTATTTATATTGTTACTATTTACTACTAGCTACCTACCACCAAAATTTCAGTTCAATTGGTGGGCGGTGCCAAAGCGGAAATTTTTTTGAATTTGGGCATGTGAGGGCAAAACGCGACAAAAAGGCATTGATTGCCTTAGAGAGTGTCTCATTAAGTGAACCATTTACTTACACTCATTATATATTATATTTTATTGTTTAGCAAGGTTCGGACGCACAAGAGAATATTATATAAAGCTTCCTGGGAGGAAAACGACGTGAAAAAGCACTGACTGCTGTTCAGGACACCCACTCCGTTCGTGCTGCATTGAGATTTTTCTGCGTTCCCAAGGATACTCTCAAGAGGCGAACACAAATTTTGAAGAATCTCCAAGTCAAGTCGTTCACAAATACCTCTCGCCTCGAGTTTTCCTTCAATACCAAATTTGTGCTTGAAAATTCGAATCTAGCACAGTTTTAAATTCATCGCCTCACGAAGCCCGGCTGACGAAGCTGAAAGCCACGAAACGCCCGTGCAGTTCTGCACCAAAACGGCAAAAGGAGGCGAAGAAGATGCGTCAGATTATATCTAGCGTCCAATTGTTGAATAATCCAATGAAGTACAAGCTCTCAACAAAATACAACAATAGCACAAAGAAATACTGGTGGTGTTTGATCTGCAAGTTTTGGAGCAAAACAGCACCGGATTCTGTCTGGATTCAATGCGTGGAGTGCAAGGACTGGGGTCATGAAGGCTGCGTGAGGGCCCACGGAGTTAATTGCAAGTGCTTCTACCGCAAAAACTGAAGGGATAAATTTTTTTTTCACACTGTCTCGTTTTGCCCCTCAGGTTGGGGCAAAATGAGACATCTGGTGCATTTTTTTTATTTCTTTTAAAATAAACTTTTTAACAGTGGCAACATGGTCATATTTATGTAGCACATACCTTGTACCCAAAGGAAAGTTTCTGCATTGTCGTTTAAGGGTAAAGAGTGAAATAAAAATAAATATTCACTATTTTCAAATTTTTGTCTCATTTTGCCCCACCTTACCCTAAACCATCCACTCGTTTCGCAATTCACATAGTGTGACCGCTGGTGCGATTCGACGCTTCTGCCACGCAGTATTTCGTGCGCTAGCGTGATTACTCGCGCTGTATTCTACCTGTATAGGGTTTTCTTTTTCCGAAGCCGTTTTGAGCACTGGTGCGGTTGAGCGGTAGAACATCTGCCTCCCACGCAAGAAGGCGGGGGTTCGACCCCGGCTCAGGCCCATGACTTTCTATTATTTGCATCCATCGCGACTTTTCGCTTGCGGACAACGCAGATTTTTCGCTCACAAGCGACGGCGTTGACGCGGACACCGACACTGACACCGGGATTTCTGCATAATGAGCTCTTTAACGCTATCGCGTTATGAAGTGTGCTAATAACAAGGGAGCGCGATGTAAAGCAGAACAAAAAACCAGCAAATGAGTAGTAGAATATTGTTATGGTAACGACACTTTAAGCTAGAAAAATCACTGTACGATTCCCCGGACCTCTTACCTGCGCATGCCGGCTGTGCTCAAAATGGAGGATTGAAGCAGGTTGAGACTCGCAGATTGCGACGTATCAAATTAGCCATGACAAAGTCTAATTGTACGCACCAAAGAACCGTATCCTTGGAAGTTAATTCGCCTCGCAATGGGCAATGAGGTGGCGGAACATAATGCAAGATCCGCATTTTCGCCTTTTAATAATCGTAATGCTCAGATGATTTTGGTATGTTGGTTTAATATGTTCTCAATTGCGTTGGAATTATAGACATTCCCGTTGTTTCCGTGCTATCGTGGCTCGAAAATTGCTTTCGATAAGTGTAATCTTGATATCCTCAAAGATGTGACATTTCAACGTGTTTTGTTATGTTTAAAACTCTGCACATATAATTGTAATTTCTTTGCTTTTACGTCCCAAAACCACAATATAATTGAAATTTCGTATTGGAAATCTCGGGAAATATCTTGCCTTTTACGTCCCAAAACCTCGACATGAATATGAAAGATGACGTAGTTGGGGGTTCCTCAAATTTAGACCACCTGGGGCTCTTTAACATTCAACTAGATCTAAGCACACGGGACTCTAGCATTTTGCCCCTATCGAAATGCAGCCGCCGCGGATAGTATTCGCACCCACGACCTTCAGGTCAGTAAAGCACCATAAGCACAATACTCGGCGACAAGTTATCGTGACATTGGAGCGAAGGCTACGGAGGCGGGGCTTCCACACATTCGTGTTGCTCTGCAACTGGTACGGCAGCTTGCGGCTGATTTCGGTTTTGCTCGCTCACATCGTTAACGCGTTTAGAAAAATATACAAAAATAATGAATGGGAGAAACATTTAGATTGTTCAGTGAACATTTTAGTGTTCTATTAAGAGTATATTTTTCTTCGAGAACTAAACAGCGGATTTGCAGCCGCACACTGACGTCACGGATGCCATGTTTTCTTGGAAAATAATAATAATAATATCTGGGGTTTAACGTCCCAAAACCACGATATGATTATGAGAGACGCCGTAGTGGAGAGCCCCGGGAATTTCGACCATCTGGTGTTCTTTAACGTGCGCTGACATCGCACAGTACGCGGGCCTGTACCATTTCACCTCCATCGAAATGCGACCGCCGCGGCCGGGATCGAACCCGCGACCTTCGGGTCAGCAGCCGAGCACCTTAACCACTGCTCCATCGCGGCGGACTTTCTTGGAAAACGGGTGGGCTGTGAAGAGGTGGTGCTGCCTAAGAAATAGAAAGAAAAGAAAGCATTCTTGCCAGGTGAACAATAACTGTATTTTACCTACAACTTCCCGCAAATGTTTCAGTCTCATAATAAATAAAGCAGTATTTATTTCAGCAAGGCAAATGAGAAGAGTATCAGTAAAATTGTGTACTATTTTTCGGCGTGCTAGCAGGCATGCGCTCTAGTTCTGTAGCATCCTCCACACTGCTGTCCAGAAAAGTTGTCGCCGACCTAGACTATTGCTGCGCGTGCGGTCGTAATGTTGTAGAACAATATCTTTAAGGGGTCGCGAACTCACCTCAGCCAGGGGGGCCGCAGTCACGCAATTCAGTCCCGCAAGGGCCGGGGCAGTGAGGGGGCTAGGAGCGTGGGGGGGGGGGGGGGGGAGTTTTCATGGGGGGGAGTTTTGACAAATTATTGGTAAACGCAGGCATTTGAAGGAAAGCTTTCCCAAATCTCATGTACAGGCCATTTCCGAAGGAGATTTGGTGCCCGGATTTGAACATGTCGATACCGTTCTCCAGATTGACTCAAATCTGGACGCCGATTGTGAAATATAATTTTTGTTTCATGGTAATGTTTCAAAACAAGGTGAACACATGAGATGCCTCACTGAGACAATGCCTTAAACCAGTCACGCCTGTGTAGCTCGCTTACATACTTAATAAGAAAATAAGAAAAAAAAACGTGGGGCGAAGACAATCATGTGCGGGCCAGGGGCCGCAACCGAGAACCTCGCGGGCCGCGTGTTTGTGAACTCTGCTCTAAGCCGTGGTCTAACAGGTTGTCCATACATTATTCACCGCTCTTGCTTGATTTGGTATTTTGCAATGCTCAGGAGTAAGTTTCATGTAGTAATATAATATTCATGCAGCAATGTAGACCTTCATGTAACGGTTTAGAAAACAGTAACATTAATGCGAATGCTCGTTCATCGTATCTTTGACCGCAGAACGTCCACGACTACCACGTCAAAGAGAAACTTCCTTGGAGCACCGTGTTCGAGAAAGTGGAGGAGCTCGAGGAAAACCACAAGTTCTCCCACGTATTAATCCAAGACACAAACTTGGAACAGATCTTCATTTCGTTCGCCGAAAAGCGGCCTGGAGCTCACGAAGTTTGATGCGGCCATCGTATTTCGGGATGTTATCCCACAATACTGTACAAAAACAAATGAACCTTTTGTTGCATATACATATAAGTTGCTCGCTCATTAATGCGTATTGTGGAACTGTTATGCTTGTTTCTTCTGAATTTTTCATCGCGCCAAAACCAGCGTTTTCTGCCTATGGACACTCGTTGCGTGGTAAGGCCTCGCGTTCAAAGAAAACGTGGCGGTCACTGGCGCGTGGTATACTCGGCGACAACTTATCTTGACATTGGAGCGAAGGCTACGGAGGCGGGGCTTCCGCACATTCGTGTTGCTCCGCAGGGAGTACGGCAGCTTGCGGCTGACTTCGGTTTTGCTCGTTCGCATCGTTAACGCGTTTAGAAAAACATATACATGAAAATTATGAATGGGAGAAACATTTCGATTGTTCTGTTCAGTGCACATTTTAGTGTCCTATTACGAGTATATTTTTCTTGGCGAACTAAACAGCACGTTTGCGGCCGCCAAGTGACGTCACGGACGCCATGTTTCCTTGGAAGACGGGTGGGCTGAAAAGGTGGTGCTGCCTAAGAAATGGTAAGAAAAGGAAAGCATTCTTGCAACTCTTTGAGTCTAATAATAAATAAAGCAGTATTTATTTCAGCCAGGCAAATGAGAAAATTATCAATAAACTTCAGTACTATTTTTTTGGCGCGGTAGCAGACATGCGCTTTGGTTCTGTAGCTTCCACAGTGCTGTCAAAAAAAGTTGTCGCCGAGTATAGTGAATTTCATTTTTTTTAATGATTAGCGCTTTTGGATACTTGTCCAACTAGCACGCTTCAACTTTGTTGCAATGGTTCTGCATCTGATAAAAGAAGCAGCCATTCGGTGAAATGCACTTTATTGCTGTAAAAAGTGAAATAAGACGTAATCCTTTACTGCGAAAATCATTTCACTGAACAGCCTAAAAGGGCCGCTTATGGAACGTTCCGCATAACTCCTTGGTCCCTACAATATGATAGCGTTATCTTTCCTCACGATGTCCCCGTGAAATCTGGGCGCAGTAACTGCTTTTAAAGGAGTATAGACGCCAAAAGCTTCAAAAGAAAACTTCAAAAACTCCCGCCAGGAGGTATAAAACCAGCGTCTGACGACATAATAGACTGACGAAGCTGTGAGGTCAGCAAACAGCCGATCCGTCTGTGATCTCACACCTGCGTATCCGCTTTGTGACGCCAGTTCTAGACGAAACGCACAGCTACATCCCGGCAGCAAGAGAGAGTGAAACATTATTCAAGGGAAAGGGGGGATGCTGGAGCCTTTATGGAAGGGAACCCACGTCCACGGCTGCACTGGCCTTGGCTACCCTCTGGACTTGATCTTGGAGCGCGAGTTGCACTCCCGGGTCCGAGACGGCGAGTTATACTCCGACTGCACCACACTGGATGTTAAGCTTGTGCCGAGATAATTGGCTCAGCCGCTCGGGCGGCCTACAGCGATGAAACACGGGTTTGCCTCCTAGAAGTCAAAATCCTGGCAACATCCACGTTTCGATCCCTTCGAAATATTTTTTAGATGCGAAGCAGCTTAAGGCGAAGTTCAATCCGGTGGTGGTGGTGGTGGTGGTGGTGGTGTGCGTCCTGACCACCCTTACTGCGCATGCGAAAACCCTTTCCAAAAAATAAAAATAAAACGCCTCCTCTCTCTCTCCTCTAGGCATTCCTCTCCGCGGCGACCACACCCTCACTGCGCATGCGCGTCCCCCCCCCCCTCTCTCCTCTCCTACGCAACTTCAAAATTCAAATACTTTACCTTAGAATGTGAAATAAAATTGCTTTAACTTGTCTGTACCCTGTCGAAATTCCTTGCAAGCACGCAAAGCTCGTGCTCTAGATAGTTTCCTTTCAAGTTATCGTCCGATTTTGGTGTCACTACACTCGTAAAACGCAAAGCTACACATTCCATAGGTCAATAGTGGAGAATATTTTTAATAAACAATCTGATATAAACTTTTTGCAAAGCCCTGGGAAGGATGATACCTGGGCACGGTGGATTCAATAATACCAGCTTATAAATTTTATCACACACAGAACTTTCTGTTCAGATATTGAACGATGCTGTCCGAACTTGCGAAACAAACGACTCTCGCACGGCATTTCACTCTTTTTATTAGATGCATTCAAATTGTTTTGTGTAAAATAAAAATTAAATGAGGTGCCATGCTGCACCTAAGTAGAGTGAATTTTAGTTGTACACTGACATTGGGCTAAAAATTGCCGCAGCGTTTACGCACTTTGACGCCATGGAAAAGGGGCCACAACAACCAGGAATTAGTATAGGCGTAAAGTTAGCTGAAAACCTTCAGCATATAGCGGGGTTTTTCTAACCCAACGAAATGTTCCATCCGCCTGCAGCCCCAGCAGGCCCGTAGCCAGAACTTTTTTTCGTGGGGGGGGGCCCACTTGTTGAAAACCTTGAAGACCGCCTCTTTTAATTATTTATTGTCGGTGAAACGCCCCTCTCCATCCGAATTCCGCGGGGGGGGGGGGGGGGGGGGATGGGGCGGGTCCCTAGCCTTCCCCCCCCCCCTCCCCCGGCTACGGGCCTGGCCCCCAGGTATATATCCATCAAGTACACAACTTATGCTTCAACTGGTAAAATTTCCGACGCTTTTACTTGAAGTTAACCGGACAGTCACTAATAATCTTTACAATCACCAACACAATGTACCTACATTTCAAGCCCCTCGGTGGAAGAGTGATACAGCCGATTGGTAAAAACTCGGAACTCTTGAACCTTTTTTATAAGGCTGACGTTTCTTCATTAAACGTTGATGCTACCGTTGAGGATTTTACTATTTTCTTTATTAGCACTTCTTCTGAATTTAGTTGGGAATGAAGTGGTGGTGCTTGAAAAACTTGGAGGGCGCTTGATATTTGTCGTCAAGAGTAAAACACGACAGCGTGATCGGGACCCGTTCACACCATCGCCTTGCCAATCGCAAGTCTGGCTTCGCTTCTCGGCGGACACCTCCACCGTTCCGCTAAGAAACGAACGCCTTCGTGCGTGTAAATTGGCCGTTTCAGACTATCCCAGAAAATCTACAGCGGATACAGTCGCGAAGTGCCCACTACACCAAAAGCCGTCCTCCTACGAATTGGCGAAGTGCTCACTACACGTCCCTAAGGCAACGCGCGCACCTGTATAGCTGCACACTTTGTTGATGCTGTTGCTGATAACGATGTGAAATTTCGACTGAGCGCTTCGTAATTGGTGGGCATTCACGCCAACTACTCGTTGCGCAAATGATTTGTCTGGCGCGATTTTACGTTTCTGCAGCGCAATAAAACATGCGTTAAGTACCCATCCTCGCACTGCGTGACATTCGTATAGGTTTTTTTCTTTTTTGTTAACATGAAACTGTTTTATGCCGGGGTCCACCAACACTTCAGTGACGTATTTCTGGCACGGATATAACGTATAAAAATGCACACGATCAGATTGCAAAAATATAAAGAAAAAAAATGCCCCCACCTCCCCGAAGGGGAATCGTGAGGAAATGCGAATGCATTTCGCGCGCGCTTCACTCCATTTATATATGGTGGTTGTGGTTCGAAGAAGGAAAAGGCGCCAAATTTCTGCAGCCTGGTCGGGAGCACGGCGCAGCGCCTGTTTTTTTTTTCTGTTTTCCTGTTTTTTTTTTCTTTTTTATATATTTTTTATTTTTTTCTTAATTTTCTTTTGTTCTTTTTCTTCTTTTTTTTCTTTTTTTATTTTTAAAAATTTCTTTTTTCATGTATACCTCCGCCGAGCTCACGCGATGCGAGCGCCCTCACGCACCAGAGCGCGCTCCTCCTCTCCACTCACTATAACACCTGCCGAGGCCACCGCGGACAACGCCAACGCCGGATTCCTGACATAGCCCGACTAAGAAATGCATTCGCATTTAAAACTGGGGATGCGTAAAGCAAGCAGCGATGGAGCGGTGTTTCCTACTGGAACATACCAATCGCTGCTAATGTGCAATGAGAGACAGAAGACTCCGACTGGATACAGAGACTCGCAGTCCGCTTTTAGTTAAGGCGCACGCTGCGAATTTTTATTGTTCAACAACGCACAGGAGAAATCTCCCACCGGCACCACCTTGGAGGTCAAGATCCATTGCCATATATACGGGATGGCCAGTGAACGGTTGTGCAGCGCGAGGAGTCGGCTTTTTCAACCAAGAAACTCGCTAGCGCACGCTGCCTGTGTCGGCGTCGCGAGTCGAGAGAGGGAGAGGGGGGAGCGTAGGAGAGGAGAGAGAGAGGGGGGCGCGCATGCGCAGTGGGAGTGTGGACGCTGCGGGCAGAGATGCCTAGAGAAGAGAGGGGGAGCGTAGGAGAGGAGAGAGGTGGGACGCGCATGCGCAGTGGGGAGTGTGGACGGCGCGAGCAGGGATGCCTAGAGGAGAGAGGGGGGGGAGCGTAGCAGGGGAGAGAGGAGGGGAGGCGCATGCGCAGTGAGGGTGTGGTTGCCGCGGGGAGGGATGCCTAGAGGAGAGAGAGGGAGAGAGGAGTTTTTTAATTTTTTTTGAAAGGGTTTGCGCATGCGCAGTAAGGGTGGTCACGCCGCACACCACCACCACCGGATTAAGCTTCGACATAAGATGCTTCACATCTAACACCTGCCGGCGCGCACACCTCCTCAACCTATTCTCCTCCTCCTCCTTCGCGGACAACGCCGCACAACGCCAACGCCGGATGCCTGACATAGCCCGACTATGAAATGCATTCGCATTTAAAAGTTCCAACAACGGCAGTCGAACGCACGACCTCTCGGTACTGGACAACACATGCCGGGCACGCTATCCACTGCGCCACGGTCATACATTACGGAGGCTTTACAAACGCACCTTTTCTATCCCGCACTTTCCTCTCGCAGTGTTCTTGGTAGCCGGTGTGGTGTCTGTCTCTGGGAGCGCTAAAGTGAAGTAATGCATCATGACCATGGCCTCCGTGATTAGCTCCTGCAACGCGTCGATGCTACGCCTCCGCCCCATTCGTCGCGTTTCGAATACGAGAAGTGCAGTTCTGTCAACGCCTGAACACACCGCGTGGTGGCGACCTTAGCCAACATCTCCTATAGTGTTCCTCGATGCGGGAGAAAGCGAGCATCAAGGCACCCTAACACCTGCTATATGTCTTAGCCCAAGCCTATAGGCCTCGCTCATAGCTTTAATCCATATTAAAGACAACTCTGCGACGAGCGCCTCTTTCGCCTGGCTGTCATACCACGTTCCCCGCTCACGCTCGCCCCGAGAAAAATCGCGGCCAATCTAGAAGGGACATACGATGAGCGTAGCGTTTCCCTCTAGTCCGGCCGCGGTGTTCTATAACTCTATAACATGCCACGGGATGGTAACATTAGTCCAAGTTCTGCGCCCAATCAGTGACGTTCTTCTGGCTGTCGCACCACTTTCTCTGATTACGCTCTCACTGATATTACAGCTACCACAAAGGATTTTTTTAATCATTGAACATGGACGTTAGTCGTCAGGATGATGTGCCGCCAAGCGTCAACGTGGGTGAATCTACGTTAAATGGGGCTATAGCTCCGAGAACGAACGCTAGTGGCGCGGCAGTCGCGGTGATGTGACGTCACGGCAAGAACTCGCTTGATCCGCGGCCGAGTATCGCCTTTTTCTGCGCCCGCCGTGTGCCCGTTCATTCGCGATACGGTGGTGATTACTGTTCATTCTAGCGATGCGAATCTACCAAAGTAGTAGGCGGATGTTTTCGCTACTAGCGAAAGTTAAGCGTGCTGCAGAACGTTGCGATAATCTAATGGACAAACTCCCGTCCGAACGGAAGATTCGCTGTGAAAATGGTGATGCAGGACAGCAAGGCATTCGTTGTTTTGACCACTTGTTCCAAGAAATCGGTGGTAAAAGCATATACTCCGATGGTTCTTACTCCATTACAACTTGGCGCACACTGCGCGGTTAGGACGTGTGTGCAGAAGAATTACAAATAAAATTAGAACGTTTTCAATTCACTAACTACACCGCGCTTTTTATGCAGATTATCCAGGTGATATGACAAAGTTGCACTTTCTGTTACAGGAGACATGAGACGAATCCACAATAAAGAATCACTTACTATAGCCGGAACAATGAACAAAATAATACGGTCACACACGAAACGTTTAGGCAATGCTGAGATGTTAGTATACTTGAATTGCGTAAAAAATTCTTCTAAACAGTCATCTGGAATTATGTGGCCGTATAGTCCTATTTGCATGAAGTGCTGGTCCGACCAACCACCGCGTCACAAGCGCTAATGCTTAATTCACGTGGGCCTATTGATAGCAATCGTTTGCAAAATACACGTCTGAAATTCGAAATGAACGTTCTGAACTGTTTCGATGGCACACTCTGCGACGAGGCCCACGTAATAATTAAATGTCCTTCGCCTCAATGAGTTAGTGTCTGGTCTCGCACGTCATATCCACATGCAGGTTGTTGAAGCTCAGCGGCAATCAAATGCAAGGAAAATTAATTTACGGGCGGGCTATCTAAACTGGTACTCACGGGTGTAACAGCGCCGTTACTACGATCCTGCATGAAGCTTCCGCAATTAACCTCACCTTATTTTTGTAGTGAGATGAAGCCCCGAAATTATTGCGAGGAAAGCATGAAACGAAACTACATGATGAGTGAACGAGTACACAAGAGAAACAAATACAACAGCTGCGGTGGTATTATCGGGCAAGCGCTTTCGAGACACTTTGCGAGCCTCGACACTGCATGGGCTTTTGCAACTGTGCGTGGGGCTTGGCACACCGGCAAAAAAAATGTTCGCATGCAGATACGCGCATGTGTCGGATACAAATAAAACTTATGGAAGTGAAAACATCAAATCTCTGAAAGGAACCGCCCGTGAACAAAGCAACCTATTAGTGTAAATATGCTGTCTTACGTGTCAAAATCACGACTTGGATACGGGGCACAGACAGACAGACAATGAACTTTATTAAGATAGTCCTGAGGAGTACCGCAGCCGTTCAGGGCGGCAGCGCCGCGGGCTGCTCCCACGTGGGGACGGGGAGGCCAAGCCTCACCGCGGCGTCGTGGGCCCTCTGGACGGTCCTTAACTGGTGTAGTAGATTCGAGCTCCTTAGCTCGGAGCACCACTCTTCTTCAGTGAGGCGTTGAGGGCCGCGTAAGGAGGGACACCGCCAGAGCATGTGATCTAAATTGCTTCGCGCGCCACAATCGGGACAGTCCGGAGCAAAAGCGTCCGTGTAAGAACTTAGGCACGCTGTAGAATAATTTTGACCGTCTAGCTTTTCTTAACGTGCTGCTGTATCTAAGTACAAACATGTTCTTGCTATTCGCTAGCGTCGGAATGCGGCTGCCGTGGCTGAGAATTGAACCCATCCTCGAGTTAAGCCGCGCGACACAACAAACCTGGTCGAAAGGTGTGCGACGGAGCGCGGTAACCGTTCGAGATTATACTGGACAAAAGCTTTTCGTCGTTTTACCACAAGCATTATCGATACTGTTTTCGTCATTCATATGAAGCTTGAGACCAGCGACAAGTGATCGCAAACAGCGGAACAGCGTACCAAGCGAGCGCATGTTATGTAGGCGCACCACGGCGGGTGTCGAAGAATCATTGCTGTGACGTCATCCAGGCCTCCCGCCAGGTGGCGCCACCCCATATTCTCGGGGCTAATGAATGCCAAACAGCAATAGACATGGTGCAAGCTCTCTTATATCAATGTACAACAAACATTCAACTACTTCTGGAGTGACACGTTTTACTGTTGTGTTATACCGATTCCTATGACGGAGGGATCAACCATGATTTTTCGAAGCAGTGTGAAGCACGCGTGGCTCTGTGATAGAACACCTGCTTGCCACGGAGAAGTCCTGGCTGCGATTCCCACTCGAAACAAAGATTTTCATAATTTCTTTATTTGCATCTATCTGGAATTTTCGCTCGCGGTGAACGCAGATCTTCGCCCTCAAGCAATCACGGCGACGACGACACCGACGCCAAAACTTCTGCGAAAAGAGCACTTTAATGCTTTCGCGTAGAATACCATGTCCCTGGGGTGGAACAAAGCGTGAGGATTGTTATGCGATACCCCACTGCGGAGAACCGTCAATGATAAGCAGGTAATGTCCCAAGGCAGAAGCAGGCGCCAGTCGGCTAGAGGAGAGTTGGCATAAGTTTATATCAAATGTAAACTGCTGTACAGGTGAGGCCAAGGTCTGGAAGAAGGTTAATAGGGTTAGAGGCCGATGAGCTTGTTCACTTTGGTAAACACTCGGGGGAATGCCCTGCAAGATCTAGCGACCTTCCTGGGCGCACATTTCGAACACGTTTCCCGCCCATTGCAATATTCTGAAGCAGTCAAACGAGAGAAAGCAAAAGTAGAAGGAAAAGATAATTAGAGTAACGATCGGCAATATGTAAGACATAAAACCACACATCTTGCTTAGTGAGCTGTAGGCATCACGAAGCTGTTCAACAAATATGCCCTAGGTGGCGACCGTATAAGATATCAAATGTTGAAATGCCTAGCTTCAACACACAAACACACACACACACACACACACACACACACACACACACACACACACACACACACACACACACACACACACACACACACACACACGCGCGCGCGCGCGCACACACACGCACACACACACACTCACGCACACACACACACGCACACACACACACACACACGCACGCACGCACGCACACAGAACAGAAAACCTCGCTGCTTTGAAATATGCCTGATAAGTTTTTTTTTGAAACAGGTCAAGGATCCCTCTTCTGTTGGAAGTTACAGGCTGATAGCAATAAGAAAGTTCCTTCTGTAAAATATTAAAAATGATAAAGCACCAGCTACTACATTTAATGGATTCAAACAACTTGTTGATTCATACCCGCGCGGGTTTCGAGTGGATCAGTGCATTACTGACCATTAGATATCTGTTCTGACATAACTCGTGAAGCTTTTGTTCACGACTGTTCTTTCTCTGTATTCGTCGACATGTGAAAGGTACGTAATACTACATGGTGGTTTGAGTTATTAAATGCGAAGCATTTCTTAGCGAACTTCGGCGACTTTGAGCGTATCTATCTATCTAGCCGCCTACGACTTTGTGCTCTCCTGGCCGTATCGTTAATGGGATTTATACCAAAATTGGTATGGCATAACATGACTGTATGACGAACATGAATGACTGGTAATGTCATGAAAATCATGACTAACTTGTCATGAAAAGTATGATTTACACGCCATGGCCATAGTGCTCCTGAGGCCGTTTTCTGAACTTGATATATCCAAAAATTGGTACCATGAGACGTTTCCGCATGATCAACATAAATGACAGGTGGTAATATGAAAATCATGACCTGCATGACATGTACAACATCATTTACATGCCAAGCTCATGGCGCGCTGACGGCCGTTTCGCTAGCTTGATATACACCAAATTTGGTATTGCGTGACGTGACTGTATGACGAACATAAATGGCAAGTAGTCATATGGAAATCATGACAAGTAATTTGCAACATGACTTGCATGCCACGTTCATGACATTCTCGGGGCCGTTTCGCTAGCTTGATATACACCAAATTTCGTATTGAGTTACGAGACTGTATGACGAGCATAAAAAGAAAAAAAACGGCAGATCCCACGCACTGTGGGAATCGATGCAATGCGAAGCAGCCAGCAAGGAGCAAATCATGTTGTACGTAATATGCATGTCATTATTTACATGTTTGGACCTGTCATTTGTGTTCGTCATACAGATCACGTCGCGCAATACAAATTTGGTGTATATCAAGCTAGCGAACTGGACGCAAGCTCACCATGAGCATGGCATGTAAATGGCATTGTAGATGACATGCATGCCAACATTTTCATGTTAACACCTGCCACTTATGTTCGCTTAATTGTTTACCTCGAATCGCGTCGAGACGCGAGAGCAATCTGCCTCCGTTTCACATGCGTTCGTATTCTCGGGCTTTGCGCATCATGCAGACGCCATCCGCGTTCCATCGTCTAAATTGACGGACACTTTGTCGATTCCAAACTGTGTTCCTCGAACGCCTGTGCCCACTGAGATGGCGTCGGCCAGATTGGAACGTGATGCGCGCGTCTCCCTCCTTGTATGTTAGAGACGCTGGCCACAGCGACGCAATGCAAGCAAAGCGCGAACGCTGTTGAGTCCGACACGACCGGCACCCATTTGCGCGCCCCGGCGCCCACCTGGCATCGTGCCAGGGCACGGCTGGAGGGACGCACGGACGGACGGACGTGAGCATGAGATATTTAAGGCTTTCGCCTCCAAAATTTGGTGTATATCAAGCTAGCGAAACGGCGACGGGAGCACCATGAGCGTGGCATGCAAGTCATGTTGTACATGAGATATCATGATTTCCATATTACCACTTGTTATTTATGCTCGTCACACAGTCGCGTCACTCAATACGAAATTTGTTGTATATCAAACTAGCGAAACGGCCGCGAGCACGCCATGAGCGTGGTATGCAAGTCATGTTGCACGTGAGATGTCATGATTTCCATATGGCCACTTGGCATTTATGTTCGTCGTACAGTCACGTCACGCAATACCAAATTTGGTGTATATCAAGCTAGTGAAACGGCCGTCAGCGTGGCATGTAAATCATGTTGTACATGACATGCTGGTCATGATTTTCATATTACCAGCTGTCATTTATGTTGTTCATGCAGAAATGTCGCATCGTACCAATTTTTGGATATATCGAGTTAAGAAAATGGCCTCGGGAGCACTATGGCCATGGCGCGTAAATCATACTTTTCATGACAAGTTAGACATTATTTTCATTATACGACCAGTCATTCATCTTTGTCATACAGTCATGTTATGCCATACCAATTTTGGTTTAAATCCCATTAACGATACGACCAGGAGAGCACAATGTCGTAGGCGGCTAGATAGATAGATAGATACGCTCAAAGTCGCCGAAGTTCGCTAAGAAATGCTTCGCATTTAATAACAAGTGATAATATGGAAATCATGACATGTCATGTGCAACATGACTTGCATGCCACGTTCATGACACTCTCGATGCCGTTTCGCTATCTTCATATACACCAAATTTCGTATTGAGTGACGTGACTGTATGACGAGCGTAAATGACAAGTGGTAATGGAAATCATGATATTTCATGTGCAACATGACTTGCATGTCACGCTCATGACAGCCTCGGGGCCGTTTCGCTATCTTCATATACACCAAATTCCGTATTGAGTGACGTGACTGTATGGCGAGCATAAATGACAAGTGGTCATATGGAAATCATGACATGCCACGTGCAACATGACTTGCATGTCACGCTCATGACACCCTCGGGGCCGTTTCGCTAGCTTGGTATCCACCAAATTTTTAAGGCGAAAGCCTTTAATGTCTCATGCTCACGTCCGTCCGTCCGGTCGTCCGGTCGTCCCTCCAGCCGTGCCTTGGCGCGGTGCCAGGTGGGCGCAGGGGCGCGCAAACGGACGCCGGTCGCGTTGGACTCTACAACGCTCGCGCTTTGCTCGCGTAGCGTCGCTGTGCCCGGCGTCTCTAATCATGCAAGGAGGGAGACGCGCGCATCACGCTCCATTCTTACCGACCCCGTCTCAATGGGCACAGGCGTTCGAGGGCCACACTTTGGAATTGACAGTGTCCGTCAATTTCAACGCTGGAACGCGGATGGCGTCTGCACGATGCGCAAAGTGCGAGAATACGAACGCATGCAAAACGGAGGCAGATTGGTTTCGCGTCTCGCTGCGATTCGAGGTCAAAAATTAAGCGAACATAAGTGGCACGTGGTAACACGAAAATCTTGGCATGCATGTAATCTACAATTCCACTTACATGTCAGGCTCATGGTGCACTTGCGTCCAGTTCGCTAGCTTGATATACACCGAAATTTGTATTGCGCAACGTGACTATCATGAACACAAATGACAGGTCCTGACATGTAAATAATGACATGCATATTATGTACAGCATGATTTGCTTCTTGCTGACTGCTTCGCATTACATCGATTCCCACAGTGCGTGGGATCTGCCAGTTTTTGAGAGAGAGATCTCTCACAATTAGGCATATGCGGTAACATGTAAAAGGCAATGTAGAGTTAGTCATTGTCAAATGGTCCTCTAGTTGGTGATGTCGTATCACACGCATCTGTTCAGGAAAGAGGGATCACGCGTTACGTCTTGCAGTTGGCAATGTTGTAGTACAAGCATCTGCCCTCCAAGGTGGATTAGTGGCTACGGTGCTCGGCTGCTGGCCCGAAGGTCGCGAGTTCGATCCCGGCCGCAGCGGTCGCATTTCGGTGGAGGCGAAACGGCAGAGGCCCGTGTACTGTGCGATGTCAGTGAACGTTAAAGAACACCAGATTGTCGAAATTTCCGGAGCCCTCCACTACGGCGTCCTTCATAATCTAATCGTGATTTTGGGACGTAAAACCCCACATTATTATTATTATCACAGGCACCTATTAAGAAAAGCGGTTTCCGCCCTTTGCTTAGTGGGTACCACCCATAGGTAGTACGCACTGAGTTGTACACCTTTAGAAAGCAGCTCTTCGGCGCCCACCCGTTCCTGCGTTGAGCGGTGTTGGTGTAACCGATAAAGCGAACGAGGACGAAAGAGAGCGAACGTGGAGCGCCGTGGAGGGTGGAAGACAGTGATAGCGAGGACAGATCAAGGAGGAGGGAGTGGCGAGACCACAGGTTCCGCGACGGCCACCCGCGTTGCCGCAGTAGTGCCGGCCGTCTAGCGTCGGCTGCTGTGGAACGCGTTCACGCGCTGCTTTCCACGGTCTTTCGGTTAGCGAGCCAGTCGCGCTACGCTCCGTCGGCGGCGGTTGATGTGAAATGGGCTGCACGAAATTGTCCACGCCAGTCATGCTACCCAAGGCGCTCTCTTCATTATGTAAACCGTTTACATATATGCAAAACAGCTGCAGTCCTTTCTGAACAGTGAGCGACGCAACTGGTGTAAGTGCGTCGTCTGCCGCTGCTGCCAAACAAGCTGCTCGTGCAGAGGCTCAGAGGTGTGCGCCAGAATCCAAAGGTGTGCACCGCGGAAGCAGAAGCATTTGCTTCAATTTGTCGCACAATCAAAACACCTAAACAGCTGCGCTCAGATTCGCATTAGGCAGTATCGTCACTGATATTTTTTATTATACAAATCAATACTTTCCTTCCGCGCATCCCATGCAGTATGTTTTATTCAACATATTTTGATGACGCTCACACAGAATTTAAATCGCATGAATTTAAATCGCCGGCTGTGAATCCCGCCCACTGCCGGTGACCGCCATTTTGTCATGGCGCCTGTCGCGTCACGTGCAGCAAGGAGCGGTGCCGTCGTCTTGTACCACAGTTTCAGACGCTCCAAATCGTTCAATTTCAGTGACAAGCAGAAGAAAGTTCAAATGTCTCGATTTCACGCGCAGCTGACGAAGAAACAGTGTCGTTCGCTGAAATGCAGAAGCTCGCACACCTAGCTGCTTCTTACGCCACGGCCCGCGAGTGCGCCAGTGTTGCGCGACTCTCAGGCCACTGGCGTGTTTGTAAAAATATTCAATTACAAATTATTTGCTCGACCAAATGTGCTAAAATTTCGACAGCTTATTTCGGAATGCTCAATGATGAACCAACAGAACACAGATTATGATCGAAAATTGGGTGTCATGGCCCCTTTATGAAGCACTGACACAAAATTTCGAAGGCGAGATAATGAGCGAGATATATTTATCTGGAGACATGCACAACATCTACGAAATATCAAGCGCAAATATAGCCTAGAACATATTTAAAATCCATGTTAATGTGCTTGCCCCGCGACTGAGCGTGATGCGAAGCCCCTCGCGATGCCGACATTAACGCGGCGGTAACGTAAACAAACCTATATACGGTCCGAGTTTGTGTTGGCTGGTTGCTGGCACGCGTCTTGCGCTTGAGCTTGCGCTACCTGCGATTTCTTCCTCCGTGGCTGCGGCTTTGCGTGTGCTGGCTGTCAGTGCAGCGCCCGCTCGCGCACGTTCTCTCGCGCGGCGCCCACGTCACAGTTTTGCGTGGTCACGTGGACAGCTGTGTGTACCTTGCCATCGCAACTGCTCCTGCCTAGCTCAGTGCTCTTCGAAACCGAAACTGCGACTGGGTGGTCTAAACACGTCTCTAAATAAATGACCGTCGCGCACTCGCAAAGACGAGGTTTCCAGCCGTGATAAGCGGGTCGTAAACTACCTATTGCAAAAAAAAAAAAAAGCAAGGTGCAAAATTTTCGTGTCAGTGCACCTTTAACATACGAAGCTAACCTTTGTACCACGTGAACTATCTAAAAAACAAGTGCATGGAAAAAAAGAGACTTACAAGACGCTTGAGCTGCGCCTGGAAGAGTAAAACGCGGTAGCGCAATTTGGCCCCGTGCTTGCCTTGTCAATTGCAAGCCTGGCTTCAGTTCTCGGCGCATGTATCAACCGTGCCGTAAGGAAACGAACGACTGTACGTGTAACATTGGCCGTTTCAAGCTATCCCAGAATACCTAATGCAAGGATAGTGAAGTGCCCACTAGGCCATAATTCTTCCTGTTGCGAATCAGCGAAGGGCCCGCTATGCGTCCTCAAGGCAACACGCCAACTTACGCAGCTGCGCACTTTGTTTATGCTTTCGCAGCAGCCGACGATTAAATATGTCTGAGCGCATTGCAATGGGTGGGCCTTGAAAACAGCCTCTCGTTGCGCAATTCACATATTTTGACGCCGGGCGCGATTCTACGCTTCTGCCATGCAATATTACATGCGTTAAGGAGACTCCTTCCCCTACATGACATTCAAATAGTGTTTTTTTTTTCCCCGAAGCAGTTTCAAGCAATAGCGCGGCTCTGTGGTAAAACACCTGCTTCTCACACAGACGGCCTGGGTTCTATTCTCACTATAATCGAAGATTTTTCTTATTTATTTTATTTGCATTTTTCTCGATTTTTTTGTTCAAGGACCAGATGTTGATTTTTCGCTCGCAACCAGCGATGCCGACACCGACGCCGACGCGACAATTTCTTCGAAACGAGCTCATTAACGCTATTGCGTTAATAACGATTTTGAAGGTGGTGTGCAGCTCAACATGGGGCAGGGACAAGATGTGTCTCACGAACCTTCATAAAAGCCGCGTTGGCACGCGCCTACATTACTGTACGTTAATGAGAGCAGCATTTTGGGCTAGTTGGTGATCGATGACATCAAAGTAACTGCGCGAAAAAAAAACGGACAAAAGAAGACGAGAAGACGTTACTTTACCAGGCTGCCACATCAACCGCTTTAAAGGAGCTGGATCCTGTACACCATATAGGTATTCACCTGTCCACAGAAGCCTTCGGGACAAGCCCTGTAGAATGTCTTTTGGTGGAATAAAATGATTGGTTACTTCATTTGCACAGAAAGTATTCGTCTTTCATATACTTTCTGAAAGTTAGCGCAGTGACCATCTCATGTATTCGGCCTTTAATGACTTGTCTAGCTTTCAGCTCTTTCACAGTGGGTCCGCAGTGATAGAGCTCTTGACGCTGCGTATGAGAGATCTGGCGGAGGAAACGAGTACCCAGTTCTTTGACATTATGCCTCCCCCAGTCCTTGCCTGTCGCAGTGGCAGCTTGTACACTGTTAGACTTCTTTCGTGAATGTATCTCTTCTTTTCTTCGTATGTTGATGTCATGGTACGGTATTTATATTAATTGGACACCTTTCAGGTGATTGTTAAAGCTTTAATATTTGAATATGTCTGACGCGTGTTTAATGCGTTCAGTTTCAGGGCCTTATACAGGCACCTCATACTTACCCACTATCAGTGACGCCACCATTGTATCCACATTGTATCTCTCCGCTATAGTTTCTCTTTACATAGATTACACTCTGTCTCAGCGCTCTTTGGCCGGAACCGGCGAAAGGGCGCCTAGGGTCAAGTCATTAAAAATAATATGTGATCTGTAGAAAAGTAAAGCGCTATATTTGTTGTTAGTACACTCAACTATATTCATGACGAAAGATCGTACGTCACCAAGCCATCGTTCGGTCTATTTCAAAATTATGTTCATACGGCCTGATAGTACTACAGTGTCTGTCGTCTTCCTTTGTCCCTTGTATATATCTTATCTTCAACAATAAAAGTTCAGCCATTTGCGCTCTTCAAGAAACTTTCTAAAAGTCCACAACAGTGTTTCGGTTAGGATCCTTGAATGATCCTTCCGAAAAACATTCCTGAGCCAAAATCACCTAAAGGTACACTGATTATTCGAAGCAATGCTTGAAAGAACAATTGCAGATGCGCATTGCCTGCACGTAGCGGCACATCGTTCAGACAAAGAAGAAGAAGAAATCTAATGCGGACGAAGGCATGGCTTGGTATGCTCCTGGTGAGATCTCTTTTCGCTTGTGTCCATATTCGTCGCGTGGGATGTACTTCGTGTCATTTGGCGTTGTTATTGTTCACACCCTTCTCTCGACGCGCGTAATGAAAAATCTAGTTCTCAAGGTAAACCGCAAAATTAGCCAGACCCACCAAGGCTTAGCTCTGAGGAGCGTGCTCCCGCATGTTGGCTTCTAGCAGAATGTAGCTGCAAAAATATCGCATCTCGTCTACGACTGTTAGCTGTCATACACGGAAAATCGTGCCAGCTACATCTGAATCCAAAAGGCACGAAGCGATTACCACACATCACTCTTACTTTGTACTTCAGATCCGTAAGTTCACAGCTCACTGAAAAGATCACGCATATTATTCGTGTGTTGTCGTTGCAAAAGGATTGTTGAAAATGCTGCTTCCTCTTTAGCAGGTTGCGGTCTGCCATTTGTGAGTCAATGCAAATTAAAAAAAAATAAGACAATAATAAACGTGGTGTGGCTGCGTGGAAGTGATTTTTCTCGTCGATCGGACCGATGCACACTTCGTCTGATGAAGCAGCTTATACACCAGCTGGAGTTCTTAGGCTACGCAACATTTTCAGAAATTTTCTGTAGCATATTCACCATGAGAGGCAACCTTTATCCGTCAATGGAAACGGAAGTTTATCTCGAAACAAAAATTAAAATACATGAGTTAATATCCAAGAATTTTTTTTGTAGAAAAGAATGTTTTTTTTTTTAGCTATCGCATGGTGGCGTGTCTCGCAGTTCTGAAATTCCGTGGAGTCAGTTCAAAATATACCGGCCGTTCTGAAATGGGACGATTACTGAGGATGCATTCAAATCTGAGATATTCTTTCCGAAGTTCGGAGATGACATTTACGTCCCAGCTGTCTTCGTTTGAGAAGACCTTTACAAAAAAAAAAAAAATCTAAATAGGGACAAGCTATTGCATTTCTATCGCGGCTGGGATGGTGGCTATCTTGAAAAGATTCTCATCTTCTAGAGAATGTACACTATCTTAGAAATACAACTCGTGACGTAAAGTGTGGACAGAATCAGAAAACGATTTTATTCTAGCGTCAACATGATAATTCATTGCCTGTAGATTGTCGTTGCAAAAGAGAGAGTGAGAGCGAGAAAAAAAAAACTGATTAATTTTTTGCAGATCAGCACTATCAAACCGGAGGCACCCAAGCCAGTAAGTATTTTGCAGAATTGTGACATTCTTTATCCTTTCCCAGTAAAATATCTGTATTAACCAGCAGAAGGAGCTTGATGTGGGCGAGTTGGTGTTGCATATTGGAACACGCTGCGCAAAAAACACGAGGACTAGAAAATAACACTTACAGCAGACTATAGCTAGTCTGTTGTAAGTGTTCCTTTCTAGTCGTCGTGTTTTTTGCGACTCCAAAGTGTTATTCTCAATGCCCACCTAGTGAGGATTTATGCAGAGCAGATTTGCTCCACCTCGATTTGAGTTGCTCAGCTTTCTCGCGAGGAAGATCCAACCCCGAACACTTGCTACCCGGGAACATAAGATTTTTTGGAGGTGTTCTACAGTCGATGGATGAAGCACAAAATAGCCCTCGCGCAATATACTAGTCAACGTGGAGTCTTAAGTAGTGTAAAATGAGTCGGCCGTCTCATGCGATGGCGACTGAACTGAACATTTAATGAAGAGGGAACATGATGTAACAACAACACTGACATACAAATTGATACGCTGTTCGCGCAACCGTCCCCTGTCCCCGGCCCACATCACACCTAATTCCAAACTACGGCAGCTCGTCGTACCCTTTCCTAAATGAAGCTTCAATTAATGAACTAATCAATAATTAACTGTGATACACAACGGTCCTGCTCGGAGTCTAGTTGTTCCTCACCTTTTATGATTGTGAGGAACCGAATAGGCGAATGTGAGATCCTTTTGACATTGAAAACCAGTTCCACGCCTGTGAAGTATGAGTAAACAGCGCGTCTGACAAGCAAGCGCAACCATCTGGCGAACGCAGAAACAAATCTTTCTTCATCTTCTTCTGTCTCCTTTCTTTTTTTACATCTTCTTTCTTCTTCCTTTCATCTTTCTTTATTTCCTTACCTTTTTCACTGCCCTCTCCTTCTTTCACTCCTACTACACCTCACATCACTCCCCCCTCACCCTCAATTCTCTTTCCCACCCCCATGCTAAACTATACTAACCAAGGCTACGCCAAGCTTTACCCTCTTCCTTCCTCCTCGCCTTAACGTAACTCATATTCATACAGGCTTTACTTTTCCACCCCCTTGATGTAATGTAATATATCCACAGCCATGCTGTGCTAGGATCTGCTTGAACGAAAAAAGGCGAATTTCAGATGCTCGTTTTTGTTTGTCAGACAACATTATTGAGAACTAACAGACAATCAAGATAATGAAAGTGTAGGTGACATTATTTGCAGTAATTACGATATGAATTAGAAGAAATTAAAGTAGACGAAAAGATCACTTGCCGCCGGCAGGGTCCTAACCTGCAACCTTCGAATAATGCGTCCACTGCTCTCAATTGAGCTACGGCGGTGGCCATCCTCCCGTCGACTTATATCTACGTATTTAAACCTAGCAATATTACTCAGCGCCACTCGTAGCCGCATGGCGAGTGTGGAACACTCTTTTTCTGCCCGCTGGCGTCGCGTAGCACGTGATGTGTTTACGATATCGAACATGAATGAAAAAAAGTTCCAAGAGTACTAGCGGGCAACGACGACCGATAGTTCACTAACAACGCAATCAAGGAAACCAAAACGGCGTTTACAACTCGACTAGAGAAAATTAAAAACGAACGGCAGTCTTTTAATTGCATGACTAAATAGTCTAATTAAGTGTGCATTACATGAGACAGGCTCAAAAACGTGCGCTATGTATTCACGTACGTCGTTCCAGCACTTAGCAGCACGCGGTGCTGCTAATGAATGAAGCGGTTTAATGGTTTCGAGAAATATCCGCTGACACCTGCGATAATCACGCAGGCAGTGAAAAGTACGAGGTGGAAGAGTTAGTGACCTTGTTCACGGATATATGCCTGTGTTATTTCGTAGAAAAGGCAAAACGACGCTATGATTCTGTGTGGATAAAGACTGATAAGCATCTGCAATGGGCAGTCAACAGGACAACACTGTGCGCAATCAAGAGAGCAACGCCTGGCAACGCTGTACGCAAGCGTTCCTGTTGTAATCAATAAACCAGTCTTCTTGTGGCCACCGCTGTGTGCAGACGCTCTTACAAGACGCTCGATACATGGTGTCAGAAACGGGAAGCCACGATGACTGAACTACGCCCGCCCGAGCCACTGCAGTTGGGTGACAACGCAGCGGCGTCTTGGAAGATATTAAGGCGAAAGCCTTTAATGTCTCATGCTCACGTCCGTCCGGTGTCCGTCTGTCCGGTGTCCGTCCGGCGTCCGTCCGTCCGTCCGGTGGTGGTGGTGGTGTGCGTCCTGACCATCCTTACTGCGCATGCGCGAACCCTCCCCACGCACCTCCTCTCCTACGCTCCCCCCTCTCTCTCCTCTAGGTATCCCTACCGCCCGCGGCGTTTACACACCCATTGCGCATGCGCGTCCCCTTCCCCCCCCTCTCTCTCTCCTACGCTCCCCCCTCTCTCCTCTAGGCATCTCTCTCCGTGGCGTCCACACCCTCACTGCGCATGCGCGTCCCCTGCCCCTCTCGCCTCTCCTACGCTTCCCCATCTCTCTCCTCTAGGCATCCCCTCTCCGCGGCGTCCACACCCTCACTGCGCATGCGCGTCCCCTCCACAATCTCTCTCCTCTAGGCATCCCTGCCAGCGGCAACCACACCCCCCACAGCACATGCGCGTCCCCTCCCCCCTCTCTCTCCTCTAGGCATCCCTCCCGCGGCGTTTACACCCCAAATGCACATGCGCGTCCCCTCCCCCCTCTCTCCTCTCCTACGCTCCCGCTCTCTCGCCTCGCAACGCCGACGCAGGCAGCGTCTGCTAGCGTGTTTCTTGATTGAAAAAAATTCCCCATCTCCCGCTAAAGGGAACCATGTGTGGATGCGAAGCAGCGGGGGAGATAATTAGCTTGAGCGGGAGGAACGTCGCCGCTCTCATTTCACGGCAGCGGTCCGGGCGCTCATCGCGGCGCTGCACAGGAGGAGAGAATGAGGCGCGCGCGCTCCGTCATTTTCATACCGCGGAACTACCGTGGCGCCCCCCAGCGGAGTATGCAGCTGTCACACCACCTGTCGTGCTCGCCGCTTCATAGAGTAGAGGATTCCTAGAGGAAAGGACGGGGGGGGACCGTAGGAGAGGAGAGAGAGGGGGGAGGGGACGTGGATGCGCTGTGGGGGTGTGGGACGCTGGAGCCGCTCCGTAGAGTAGAGGATTCCTAGAGGAGAGAGGGGGGGACAGGACGCGCATGCGCTGTGGGGATGTGAGACGCGGGCGCCGCTCCGTAGAGTAGAGAAAGGGGGGTGAGCGTAGGAGCGGATAGGGAGGGGACGCGCATGCGCTGTGGGGGGGGTGTGGGACGCAGGGGGCCGCTCCGTAGAGTAGAGGATTCCTAGAGGAGAGAAAGGGGGTGAGCGTAGGAGAGAGAGGGGGGAGGGGACGTGTATGCTCTGTGGTGGTGTGGGACGCGGGAAGGAGGGACGGACTAAGCCCCCTCCAAACACATGCAAGCAAGATCAAGGAATGGGGTCAACCTGGGCGACAAACACCACCTGCCTAGCCATAGCTAAGCAGCCTCTCTCTGCTCTCGGCCATGACTCATGGAATGGGGTCAACCTGGGCGACAGACGCCACCTGCTTAGCCATTCCTAAGCAGCCTCTCTGTGCTCTCGGCCATGACTCTGATGACTGTCGTAGGGTTGACGGCCTTCATATTACTACAGTGTTCTGGTTCGCATAATGGGTGCTTCCCTACTTCATGAAGGTGGCCGGACGCGGGACGCGGGACGGGGGACACGGGACGCGGGAGGGACGGACAGAGCCCCGAGCATAAGATACTTCGCATCTAAAACCGACTGCTCGCGCTGCACATCCGTTCAACGCCGACGCAGGCAGCGTCTGCTAGCGAATTTCTTGATTGAAAAAACCGACTGCTCATGCTGAACAACCGTTCACTGGCCATCCCGTATATATAGGCACTGGATCTTGACCTGCAAGGTAGCGCCGGTGGGAGATTTCTCCTGTGCGTTGTCGAACGATAAAAATTTGCAGCGTGCGCGTTAACTAAAAGCGGACTGCGGGTCTCTGTGTCCAGTCCGAGTCTTCTGTCTCTCATTGCCCATTAGCAGCGATTGGCATGTTCCAGTAGGAAACACCGGTCCATCACTGCGTGATTGCGCCTCCCTAGATTTCTTTCCTGCGCAACGCCGCGAGGAGCGCCAGCGTCAACGCCGCCGCCATGTAAGCGTTAGCGCCCGCTGCTTCGCATCTACACGTGGTTCCCTTTAGCGGGAGATGGTGTAATTTTAAGGCGAAATCCTTTAATGTCTCATGCTCACGTCCGTCCGGTGTCCGTCCGTCCGTCCGTTCATTTGTCCGTCCGTCCGTGGGTCTGTCCGTCCGTCTGTCCCTCCGTCCGTCCGTCTGTCCGTCCGTCTGTCCCTCCGTCCGTCCGTTTGTCCGTCCGTGGGTCTGTCCGTCCGTCTGTCCCTCCGTCCGTCCGTCTGTCCGTCCGTCTGTCTGTCTGTCCGTCCGTCCGCCGTCCGTCCGTGGGTCTGTCCGTCCGTCTGTCCATCCGAGCTCTGGCACGGAATCAGGTGTGCGCCGGGGTGCGCAAACGGACGGCAGTCGCGTCGGACTCTACAGCGCTGGCGCTTTGCTTGCGTAGCGTCGCTGTGCCGAGCTCTTGCAATCATTCTGACCGACGCCGTCTCAATGGAAAACACTTTCGAATTTACAAAGGGTCCGTCAGTTTAAGCGCTGGAACGCGGATGGCGTTTGCGCGATGCGCAATGCGCGAGAAAATACTAACGCATGCGAACGGAGGAAGATTAAGCCCTAACCGCATGCACGCGATTTTCGAGCGACAGCGACGAGCGACAGGATTTGCTGTCGCCAAGGCCCATCCGTGGCTGTCGCTTGTCGCATCGCGCGTTTCTGGAAAACTAGAAAAGATCGCTTGTCGCCCGGAAGCGAGCGTTATGATTTCCGGCAACATGGCGACACCCTCGATCCTTGCTTCGGTTGCAATTTGCTCTCGATGCTTGTTACCGCGCGTACTTGAAGGACCGCAAGGTACAGACTACCTTCTTTACAGCCACATCTCACGCGCAGAGTGAGGCAGCGGCCGTATATTGTCTTAATCTAGTTATCGACGGCTTGTTTTGATGTTTCTGTGGTAGCTTGCTGCAATGACGATATCTTACTGCAATGTCAAATCGTCATGTAAAGTGCGTCGTAGCCGTCGTAGCGTACGCTTCTGGGCACCCTGTCGCGGTTAAACGACATTTTGCGAAAAAAGAAGTCACGACACGCCTTTATGGCTTCCTTATGCCACATAAGACAGTAATAAATTTGGCATGTTGTCATCGATGGACTTCTTTTCGCAATTTATCGGCATGCATGCGATAGCTTTCAATCTAGCAACAATGACACTTTGTCGCCAATATGTGGTAGCAGCCGTCGCGACGCGACAGCGCGACGGAGCTCATTTGTCGCTGTCGCTCGAAAATCGCGTGCATGCGGTTAGGCCCTTAGTCTCGCGTCTCGCTGCGATTCGCGGTAAAAAATTAAAAAAAAGAAAACACGCACACATTCGGTTTGTGTGTTATCCCAGTGAGAGTGTAAAAGAAAAAAAGACATGGCATAGTCAGTGGAATGGCCACACGCTTTCGCCGAACACACTTTGGAATGTACAAAGTGTCCTTCAGTTTTCAAGCAACGCATCGAGCTGTACATCATAGCAACGGAGCCTGTCAAAGCACGCAGTAAGGAGCAGAATGCTGCAATTTTTTTGCACGTCGCGGGTCAAGAAGCAATTGATGTCTTCGATACCCTGAACCTGACGCCGGAGGAAGCTAAAGACTACGACGCTTTAGTTAAAGCGTTCGAAGCCTAGTGCTTGCCCAAGTCCAACGAGACTTACGAGCGCTATGTGTTTCGCTCGCGTCGTCAGGCGCATGGAGATCCATTTGAACAGTTCTTTCGGGACTTGCAGCTAAAGGCAAGAACGTGCAACTTCGGTGATTTACGAGACTCCATGCTGAGGGACCAAATCGTGTATGGAATATCTAGTGCTTCCTTGCGTGAAAAACTTCTTCGCAAGAATTCAATTCCATTCAATTCAATTTTATTTCAGCATTAAAGGAGACATTTCAAAAGTCACAACAGTAATGCTGTGGGGCGAAAGCAAAAAGCCATTAAGGCTTGACAGAGGCTTTGGCACCATTAGACAACATAGCAACAGCAACAGTCATTACACAATATAAAAACAAACATTTCGTAAGTAAGGAACAGTAGGAATGCTTTATTGCAGGTAACTATTTAATGTTAGTGGCAGTAAGTAGCACATAATTTGGCGACCATAGTTAGTACGTGTGTAAGGGATCTGCCACTCTCCAGTGGTTCGTGTGCTATAGGGGCAGGTGTAGGATGTCAAGCGCGCTAAATCAGTAAGAAAAGAATCATGCTTCTTTCGAGAAGTACGATATTGCTTCATTAAAACTGAATTGTACATGTCGGGCATTCGTTGTAAATTAAGGGCTTCGAAAATCGGTCTGGTATGTTCATCGCGTGGAACACCTGCAATTATGCGCACAGCTTTTTTCTGTAATCTATACCGGGTGTTCAAAGTTAAGCTTTCTCGTTTTATTAAAATTCGGCACTGGGAAGAACATGAAAACCACCTTTACAGATAACATATATGAAGCGGTCTGCAATAAGCGCACAAAAGAAGATGAAGTGGAAGAGGGGTAGAAGTGAAGGAGAAGAAGTTAGAATAAAATGGCGGATGACACCCGTCTATCTGAGATTATGTCTGTTTAATGTGGTAGTTCATAATAGGAACATTTTGGCGCAGCCGACAGCTTCTGAAGACCGCAAATCTGGGTTACCTTTTTCATCGACGAGGCGTCATCAGAGCCCCTTGTTTTCACGCGGTACCAAGTCCACGGTGAGCCAGCGATGGACATTCCTCGCGAAGTTAACTCGACCGGACTGATCGACACGGTACTGCAAGGAGCTTCGATGAGCCGTCAAGCCCTCGTGCAAACAGGATCGGTGAAAGTGAATCTGCAGCTCCAGACACTGAGCGAACTCGTTTTGGAGCCCATTCGCCGTGGCACCTTCAAGCAGGAAACGGCTTCCGAGGAGGTGAGCAGCGTTTTGAATGCTATTGAGCGACAACAGTGGTGCATGATGCAACAAGCTGAAATAATGGGATCGTTGGTCAAGGCGCTTAGCCAAGAAAAACCACAACGACAAATGGTAGAACCAGACCTTTTTGAAGGAGACTCGAAAAATGCTGGTCATTGGATGTGGTTTTTTGAGTATGCATGCGAAAAGAATATGTGGGAAAGTGACGACACGAAGATTGTAAACATGCGCCGTTACTTGGGTGCCATCGCAAGAAAGTGGTACGATTTACAACTTATGGATAGAGCACCAATGTGTTGGGAACGGTGGAAGAACAGCTTTTTGGCGTCTTTCCAAGGCAATGCTGTAAAAAGATGGGATGCGGCACTACACTTCACATACACATCTGGCTCTTTGCTGGAGTACTGTCTTGAGAAGCGCCGCCTTCTGCATTCTGCAGAACCAAAGCTCCCGTCATCTGCAGTTGTAGCTTTGGTAACGCAAGGTTTTTCCGTCAACATCCGCAGTCAAGTACAAATCAAATGATCCAAGAACATTTGATGAACTTCTACGATGCATACAGACCTCAGTGACCCCATTTTCTTCACGAGAACAGCAAGGTGATAAACAAGCCCTTGATCTTTTCAACCAAAGTAACAATGAAGCATCCATTCTGCCATCTGAGCCTAATAACGAGTATAGCGGATGTGTTCACGAGCGGAACAATGAAGAGGGGCGATTTTCAGCGTTAAGCGAGGCAGAGCTTTCACGTGAGCTAATTACGTTCGATGACAAGCCCCAAGCAAAAACCTGCACCGAGACAGTTTACTTGATATCATCAACCTTACTTTACGCCCCTATTAGCGTAGACGGCATTGAAATGAAGGCCCTTGTTGATAGTGGGGCTTCTGTCTCTATCATCAATAAGAGTCGAGTGGATGGCGGTCGCCTGCATGCTGGTAGAGCATTGCGCGTGCAAGCCTACGATGGGTCCGTGAGCACGCATAACGAGTGGATAACCCTAACCATTGAATTTCAAGGACAATCAATTACCACTGACGTATTGGCCATTCCTGATGTCAGCTACGATTTCCTTTTGTCCCGTCCCGACATGAAGAGCCTTAAGATAAATATCTATTGGGATGACAGACTAATGGTTGAGGACAACGTCGGACCATAGAATCTCCCTGGGGCGCCTAACAAAACAAGGATGATTTTCGACCAGGAGGACATTAAATTGAAGTACCCAGAACTTACGTGCATGGGCAGCTACCCTCCGGCGATGAAATCTCACGTCGTATCTTTCGAACTTACTGACAAAAGAGTTGTGCGCAGAGTTCCTTATAGCATGTCCAGAGATAAAAAGGTGTGGCTGAAAAAGGAGTTGCAAGAAATGTTGGAGGCTGGTATTATCCGCCCTTCTGTTTCTCCGTTTGCTTCTCCCATAACCATTGCCCCAAAAGAAGATGGAACATTCAGACTCTGCACAGATTACCGGGCTCTTAACCGCCAAACAGAGTTGATACCTTATCCAATGCCGAGGATAGACGATATCATTGACGAGACTGGTGGTTGCCATTGTTTTTCAAGAATAGACCTTTGCAAGGGGTTTTGGCAAATCCCACTCACTGAAGAAACTAAAAAGTACACCGCATTTATAACCCCTTTTGACTTATTTGAGTACAACCGTTTACCATTTGGTTGGAAAAAATTCTCCGGCATGGTTCCAGAAAATTATGACTGATATTCTGAAACCTTATTCGGGTGTTTTCTGCAACGTCTACATTGATGACATCATCGTGTATTCAGAGACAAAAGAAGAGCACCGCGATCATCTTTCAAAAGTTCTTCAAGCTTTGAGTCGTTCTCAACTCAAAGTCAATTTCAAGAAAAGCGCTTTCTTTGAAGACAAAGTTGTATTTCTCGGAAGGGTGTTCGACGGACGTACTAAAAGCACGAAACGGGAATCAGTAGAAAGAATTTCTCAGCTGGCAAAACCTTATGATGTGCACTCTCTGCGTGTTTTTCTTGGCCTGGCAGGACACTTCAGGGCGTTTATCAAAGACTACGCACTGAAGACACGGTGCCTTACACGTTTAACTCAAAAAGACGCACCCTTGCCAATGGAATGAGGAGTGCGAAGCTGTCTATTGTGAGCTTGTAAAGCTAATATCGACGGATCCCATCCTGCGCATACCGGACTTTTCTCTGCCTTTCGTACTGAATACGGACGCATCACATTACGCAACGGGTGCAGTTTTGTATCAGAAACCCTCCAAACAGGCCGATCCAACGAAGCATTACGTGGTGGGATACTACAGCTACACTCTGAAACCAGCTGAACTTAATTATTCCACTACAGAAAAGGAAGCACTGGCAGTCTTAAAAGCAGTTCAGTATTTCCGGACCTACCTTGAAGGGACTAAGTTCATGCTATTCACGGACCATCAGGCGTTGACACAACTTTTGAATATGGCACAACCAAGAGGACGCATTGCTAGATGGGTCAACTATCTGCAACAATTTGATTTCATCGTTTCGCACCGTCCTGGCCCGCTTCTAACAGATGCTGATGCACTGTCTAGATTGCTTGTTCATGGGTCCAGTGAAAATCCAGAAATGATCGATCATATCAAGCTATGGGAAGGTACAGAAGATCTGCAGTTTATTAATGGAAAGTACCATGTACCACCCACCCTGGTTCAGAAGATTCTTAATCTCTACCATGACACCCCTGAATCAGGTGGACATGATGGCTTTTGGCGCACATACAAGAAGTTGCTTATGAGGTTCACATGGCCAGGTATGAAAAAGGACGTCACTAACTATATCCGGACATGCCATTCTTGCCAAGTAAACAAAGTGAAGTACAAGCAGTCGACGGATGTTATGACGAACCCCCAATATTCAAAAGTACCATTTGAAGTGGTTCATCTAGACTTTGCAGAGCTTAAGAAGACGGGGGAAGGAGTCATGCGAACGCAAGCTTTCCTGCTTTCCATTGACGAGTGTACAAGGACAATTGTGGCTAAAGCAGGGAAAGAAGATGCAAACAGCGTCATCAATCTACTCAAAGATGCGTGTTTTAAGCACACCAAGACCCTAGTCTGCGATAACGGTCCTGCTTTCCGTAGTGCCAAGCTAGCAAGATGGGCTAATGACCGAGGAATACTTAAGTATTCTTCTCCATATCACCCTGCAGCGAACGGATTAGCAGAACGGGCCATACGGGACATCAAACAGTTTTTGAAGATGTATCCAGACTTTCGCGGAGGCTGGAAGTGCTGCCTTGAGGCCGCTGTGAAGCACCATAACCGGTCGTACACCACGGGTTTAGGCTGCAGTCCTCATTTTGCTACAACTGGAACAGCACCCATACTACCGGCAGATCGTGATCTAGGCCTCCTAGAAAAACTCCAACTTACTGAAGCCGAGAGAAGTGCCGAAGGTCAAGAAGTGTACAGGCGCCGGATGAAGAGGAATTTTGATAAAAGGCACAACAGTGACATACCACACATCCAGCCTGGAGACTATGTTCTTGTGAGAAAAGGAGTTACACCTTCAAATGCTAAATATTATGGACCGTTCCAAGTTGTCAAGACAGCATCTCAACGCGGGATATTGAAGAACGTGTGGTACACTGCGGCCTCGGGTCAACGAGAGTGTGCTTCCATTGGCAACGTCTTCAAGTATTACACCAGGAGGTGTAATCAAAGAAGTCAGGGAGAGTGAAGCGGTCTGCAATAAGCGCACGAAAGAAGATGAAGTGGAAGAGGGGTAGAAGTGAAGGAGAAGAAGTTAGAATAAAATGGCGGATGACACCCGTCTATCTGAGATTATGTCTGTTTAATGTGGTAGTTCATAATAGGAACGCTACAATATATATCCTGGGGGGACACAAAGTGAGAAGATAATTATCACTGTCAGGAGCCCAATTAACTCAGATTCATTAATTAACTTTTAGTGACTGCAGCAAGCAAGCATGTTTATATTGAAAAGTTGAAGGGAGTCGCGTTTATACACAGTTCCATTTGGAAGAATTTTTCTAGCATGTCTGTGCTCCGAGATATCCCGCTGCAAAGTTTAATTGATTACGCATGCAGGGCGCTGTGGGTTAGCGCAATGTTCCTCCCCGATGTGACGAACAGTCATTGCTTGCTATCGCCAGCCAGTAGCAAAAGGGTAACCGTTATCATCTTTGCCTGTGCCTTCGACCCGTTATCAGATTAAACGACGCAAGCAACTGCCACGGCCCACCGGGGAGGAGATTGCGCCGCCGCTGACTGTCTCGCATGCGTAATCAGGTAAACCACAATTAAACTTTGCAGCGGGATATCTCGGAGCACAGACATGCTAGAAGAATTCTTCCAAATAGAACCGTGTATAAATGCGACTGCCTCAAACTTTTCAATACAAACATGCTTTCTTGCTGCAATCACTAAAAAGTTAATTATTGAATCTGAGTTAATTGGGCACCTGAAAGCGATAATTATTGTCTCATTGCGTGTCCCCCCTGGATGTATAAGTTATCTGCAAAGGTGGTTTTCATGTTCTTCCCAGTGCTGAATTTTAATAAAACGAGAAAGCTTAACTTTGAACACCCGGTATATTCGGCCTAAGTTCTTTTCTGTTGTGGTGCCCCATACCAAAAAGCAGTGTGGCAAAAGGAAACGTAAACGTGATAGGACACCTACAGTACGGGAAAGTTTAGTGTGGATAAGCTCAGCTTGTTCGTTCCATAGCATGTTTTCATGGAAAATTACTCCTAGAGTTTTCACCAGAGGCTCAATATTAATGGATTCAGAGCCAATCTTTAAGGCCAAATTGCAGTTTACGGGCTTCTTTATTGGGTGAAAGAGCACAGATTTTGTTTTTGAGGTGTTTATAATTAGCGAATTTGTTATGATACAGAAGGACCTGACCCTTGTCGCAGCAGTGGAATACT
>JALIZH010013680.1:0-49463 GCA_030522465.1 Rhipicephalus appendiculatus
GCAGCAGTGGAATACTGCAAAGCTGAGGAACTTGCTGAATCGCAAAATAAGGCTTGGGCTGATGAAAACAAGATTGAACCCGTCTCAAGAGCGCCAGTTAAAAAGGGCCGAAAAAAAATGCCGGTACTGCAACTTGTCGCACGCGCCGAGAACGTGTCCAGCGTACGGCAAAATATGCAACAATTGCATGAAGCCTAATCACTTCGCCGCCTGCTGTACGGACAAGCGAGCAGTTGTTGATGACGTCGTCGACGAAACCGGGAGCGACGGGAACTTCGACGTTCTGGAGATCAGGACGACAGAAAGCAAGTGTGGCCGTGAAAGTCGCGATTGGGTTGTAACAACGAGCATTGAAGGAAAGAAGATGCAGCTGAAGGTCGACACCGGAGCGCAGGCTAACTTACTGCCGCGTTCACTGTTCAACAGGCTCGGTACTAAGCAGCAGCCGTACCCCACCAGGAGCGTCTTTGCGTCATTATGGGGGTGGCGAAATACCACACTGTGGAAAGGTTCGCCTCGCCGTGCAGTTAGACAAGCGGCGTGTTCTGCTAGAGTTCTTCATCGTAAAGAAGAAGCAAGCCATTTTGGGCCTCGCGGCTAGTGAGGAACTTGGTCTCGTCAGCAGGGTCAACGCGGTGGATGACAGTGACGGATACGCAAGCCTAAAGCAGACATACCCGAGGCTATTCACTGGCATTGGAAGGACGCAGCGCGAGTACAAAATGGTGCTTCGAGAGGACGCTGTCCCTGTGGTACAGCCAACCCGGCGTGTGCCTTACGCACTCAGAAAGCCACTCAAGAAAGAGCTCGACCGGATGTGTGCCGCGAACATCATCGAGAAGGTAGAAGAGCCATCGGACTGGGTGAGTCCCTTGGTTATCGTGAGGAAGAAAAATGGAGACTTAAGAGTTTGCATGGACCCGCGGGCAATTAACAGGGCAGTGAAAAGAGAACACTTTCAGTTGCCATGCCGGGAAGAAATCGAGGGTGAGCTAGCGCAAGCGAAGTATTTCAGCAGACTTGATGCGAACAGCGGTTTCCATCAAATTCCTCTAGATAAAAAGACTTCAGAAATCTGCACATTCAGTTCCCCTTTCGGTCGTTATTGGTATCTCAGGTTGCCGTTTCGGTATTGCATCTGCACCTGAAGTTTTCCAGCGTACCATGAGCCAGATATTCGATGACCTCCCAGGAACGCGCGTGTACATCGACGATGTGCTTGTGTGGGGTTCTAGCAAAAAGGAACACGATGAACGCCTGCACAAAGCGCTAGCGAGGGCCACAGGCTGAGGGCCTTACTTTGAATGTGGAAAAAGTGTATTTTTGGACAAACTGAAATCACTTTCTTGGGCGATAAAATTAGCTCCAAAGGTATTGAGCCCAATCCCGACCTGATAAAGTGCATAATAAACCAACCTGGGCCAACGACTAAGAAAGACGTTCAGCGTTTCCTTGGAGCTGTGAACTATTTCGGGAAGTACTTGCCACTGTTGTCAGCCCACACTAAGGCCTTGCGCAGCCTGATAAGGAATGATACAGTTTTCGAGTGGACGCACGTTCACGAGCGTGAATGGGAGCAGCTCAAGTTGATGCTGACAAAAGCGCCAGTCCTGGCTATTTTAATTCCGAGCTTCCCACGAAACTGTCGACGGACGCTTCTGCGTTTGCACTCGGAGCGGTCCTTTTTCCAACAGCATGGACGCGATTGGCGTCCCGTAGGCTACGCGTCGCGAGCACTCGCGGAAACCGAGCGAAGGTACGCTCAGATAGAAAAGGAGGCGTTAGGCATAACATTTGGCTGTGAAAAGTTTAATGATTATATCATTGGCAGACATATTGCAATCGAAACTGATCACAGCCCATTATTGTCGATTTCAAAGAAAGAAATAGGTGACATGCCACCACGTCTGCAGCGCCTGTTTCTTCGGCTGCTGAAATATGAATTTGATTTGCATTATGTTCCAGGCAGTAAATTAGTTGTTGCTGATACCTTGTCAAGAATCCCATCGCAGGAACTCCCAGACGACAAGGGCACAACAGATGTTGACGTTCATGCTGTGGGCGTCCTTACTGCAAGTGTGGGCCCAGCCACCCTTTCCCGTCTGCAGGCAGCAACGGCCAGTGATGCAACGCTGCAAGACGTGATCTCGAGATTGCAGTCTTCAATTCCTGTAGAGGGTCAGCTAAAGCCCTTCACAGCAGAGCTTTCTGTAGTCAACGGAATACTTCTAAAGGGAACCAAAGTGGTGGTACCTGCAAGCATGCGCACGGACATGCTGCAACGAGTGCACCAAGGGCATCTCGGTTTAGGAAAATGCAAATCGAGGGCCCGTAAATTGATGTACTGGCCAGGAATGGCAACAGATATTGCCCACCTTATTGACAGGTGTGACGTCTGTAAGAAGTTTGCTTATCGGCAACCTGACGAGCCCCTTCTCCAGCGCACCGTCCCTGAATTGCCGTGGGCTAGAGTTGGTGCAGATCTTTTTCAGCATGCTGGAAAGAATTTTTGGTTGTCTATGTCATCATCATCAGCCTGTCTACGCCCACTGCAGGGCAAAGGCCTCTCCCATGTTTCGCCAATCAACCCGGCCCGGGTTGATTGGTTGTCTATGACGCCTACTCTAATTTTCCTGAAGCAATGTAGCAATGAAAAGACGTTCAAGTGAAACTGGACAGGGTGGTTCTTAACATAGTTTCCTACAGTTACCGAGAGGGAACTCCGACGCTGCGATCGTTCATCCACCATAGGAATGATGGGTAGTACGCGGATTTGCGTAATCTTTGCGCTTACGGCTTCGAACGCACTTGTGGCTTTGTTTATTGTCGTGTTTTGGCGTTTATTTCAGATAGAAGAATAAATCGTTGAGAACTTCGTAAGCGGTTTGAATTGGTGAGCCTAATAGGCTAAGGTGGTGAAGTGGAACTACCGAACATTTGCTGAAATTCGCCTTGCGACAAAGCGGCTCCAGGCCACATGGAGCCAAACGGAGCCGAAAGAACGAAGCTTAGACAGATCCGTGTACTACCCAAAATTCAAATGCCGGTTGAAGCACCATGCGTTGCAGCTCCCATAGACACTAGCGCCAGAATTCCCTCTAGTGTATTATTAGGAAACTTTATGGCTCTGAACTCATCCTATAGCGTCGTGACTAGAGCTTGATGATGAAATGATCAGATGCACGCCACGCGATCTAGTTGGGGCCTAGCGAAATTCCGGTAGGCAATTTATTTGTTCAAGGCAGGAGAACCATGAAGGCTACGTTCAAGATTACCTAGCGAACCGGAAGTTATATCAGTTGCTTCTCCGTTGTGCGCGCACCATGATAGGTTCGGTGAAAGTATGATTCCGAGGTATATGTAAGAGTTAAGGCGTGTTACATGGTTGTTATTATTCAGCAGCATAGGTCGGCAAACTCACTCATGAGTCGACCCACTCAGACCTCAGTCTGGGCTGTGAGTCTGAGTCCGAGTGAGTCCGGGTGTGTAATATTTTGGCGAGTTTGAGTCCGAGTGAGTCCGGTTGAGGTAAATATTGGTAAGCCTGAGTTCGAGTGAGCTGTCGGCGGAAAATATATTTCGTGAGTGAGTCTGAGTGAGCTCCACCATTAATTGCCCACCTATGGTCCTACCAACTCATCTTCAGCATTGCTATCACCGTTCTATCTGCTCAAGTTTGTACTCAAGTCTTTCACAGATATCTCAACAATGCGCTACCTCACCCGTGGTAGGCGTGAGTTAGGGGGCGGTCGTGCCATGAGCTGCCCCCCGCAAACACTTTCAGGGGAAGTTCTTGACAAAGATATCTCTTGTGAGTAGCGTATTTTATAAAAATGTCCTTATTTATTTATTTATTTATTTAGTTAGTTATTTATTTATTCATTTATTCACTTCGCAATACCCTCCGTGCCAAAGGCATTATGAAGGGGGGTGAAACACGATTTTCTTTACTCATACAATGTTAGCTAAAGTGTAGAGGTTATGCACAAAGAGAACAGGTAAGTTGGTTGGCTTTGCTATACAATGCTAGAGAGTGCAGAACGGAAGAAGTCATGATCGGTGATGGTGGCCACAGGTCCGGGAAGGCGGTTCCAGTCGACCGATGTTATTGGGATAAATGAATCGCTGCATGTTTTGGTCAGACATGACATAACACCAAATTTATTGGAATGATCAATCCTAGTCGATACATAAGAAGGGGGAAAATGAGTGAGTCACGAAGAGCTGGAATATAATGATATATTTTATGAAATAAGACACAGGCGGAAAAGCTTGCGACGAGAAGCAAGAGACGGTAGTTCGAGTGACTTCTTCATGGCAGTAAGGCTAGCGTGGCGGCTGTAGTTGTGAGAAATGAAGCGAGTAGAATTGTTTTGTATTAATTCAAAAGAATGTATTAGATTAGCTCAACTATCTGAGCTATCTGAACTATTGAAAGCGCTGATAACTCGTATTTGAAGGTACAAGATATAAAGGGGTATTGCAGAGTACCGATTACATGAGGTATTGGCGTTAAAGAGCACTGACACCAAGAGTGAAAAAAACTAATTTTACGCTGACGGACTCGTGAGTCGACTCACTCAGGCTCACTCAGACTCAGGTGAAGCCGTGAGTCTGAGTCTGAGTGAGCCTGGCTGAGTAATATGGTGGTGAGTCGGAGTCCCCGTGAGTGTGGTCGAGAAAAAGTACAGTGAGTCTGAGTCCGAGTGAGTCCGGTTGAGGAAACTTTTGGGTAGTCTGAGTTCGAGTGAGTCCTCAGAGCAAAATATATTTCTTGAGTGAGTCTGAGTGAGCTCCAATTTCTTTGCCGACCTATGTTCAACAGTGAGAAATCAATTGTAGAAAATGCCCTTTTTTGTGGGTGAGTGTAGTTAGTGTGGATTTATCGATGTTTAGGTTCATTTGCCAGTACGAGCACGTTCAGAGATACTGTACCGTCGAGCTGAAGAGCGACGGGGGGGGGGGGGGGTGAGGTGATAGGACGATGCACTGTGGAATAGTATTTACCTGCCCACCCACGGCATACTTTACCCTTCTTTTGCAGGTTATGCAAACGCTGAAGATACCACTGACGCAAACACGTCTCCATCTGAAGAGTGAGTAGTAGTATTCATCCATTTTGGACACGTGTTTTCATCTACGGCATATACTTTTAAATTCCGTAGCAAGGGTACGACAAATTAGACAAGCACGTTGCAAGTAGACCTGTCGGCAATGCGAATCTTCCGAGGAGACCATTAGAGAACGAATAGATGCACCAATGATGTACCTTTTTTTTCGATTTTCGTAAAATACGGGACTGTCTGTGCTGCCGTGAACCTTTGCATTGGGGGGCAGCGGGCTCGTCAAGCTGTCGAGAGATAGCTTTTATTCGCCACCCCTCTGTTTTACTGCGAAAGGTGTTATGAGATCACAACAAGGGCTGTTTTTGCGCCGTAGTTGTCCGCCGCCGCCACCGGCGGTGTCCGTAACCACTATCGCTCGAAATAAGAAAAAAAAACAAATAAATAAAAATACCCAGGACAGACTGGGAATCGAACCAGGGGCCTCTGCGTGGCAGCCCACTACTGTACCGCTGAGCTACGCCGGTGCTTGACACTCCGTTGCAAACTAACCCTATGCAGGCTTCCTGTCGGGTAAGGAATCGCGTTAACATGCGTAATAAAGCGTTTTAGAAAAGTAAAATAACAACCAGGCGTCACACAATGCGAACTGCGTAACGAGTGAGTCGTTCAATGCTCCAACCCATTACAAAAGCCACAGACATAATTCTTCATCGTCGTTAGCCACAGCATCAAAGTGCACATAATGCGTCACAAGTGTGTAGCGGGTACCGCGCTTTTCCGAAGAATGACGAATAATGGCATAGCGGACGCTTCCCCACTACCCAAAAGTTATGATCATTTATGGCGTAGTGGGTACCATGCAAGTGCGCTTGTAGTAGTTGCCCCAAGAGTGTTTAAAAAAGCTCCAGAAAGGCCACTCCTCCAGCTTTCGCTGTGACTGTGCTGCGCGTTCCGCGCAGGCCTGCTGGCGGTTTTTTTGAAATGGAGAAAATAAAGTTGATTGACTGACTGATTGATTGATTGGTTGATTGATTGATTGATTGATTGAAAACAACAGTATACATGACCAAGGGACACCGGGCAGAAGTATGTTTGGGGAAGTATGTTGGGAAGCATTTTGAAGAAGCGTGTTGGGGATGAATTAGGTGGCATGGTGAGGAAGCTCTCGAGACGTTCGAGAAGGAAAATAGGCTAATGAAGGTGTATGCGTAAGAGAGAAGTTGAAATCACATGAGTGACGATGCGCGCAGCATCAGAGCTATACGGTGCTGGAGGCAGCTTGTGATGTGGCCCAAAAAACACGGGGTTTCTTATGCACTCGCCTAAGACGACTGGAAGACGAAAGCCATTATCTTTTTCTTCTCAGTGGATGCATTGCTTCTGCCCCGCCACCCTCCGAATGATTTCTGCATCTAACGTGGTTTTCCATCGCCTTCAGGATCGCAGGCACATAACCCGGTTTTCGCGCTACCACCATGATCGGCCTACCATTGACCAAGCTACGGTGTCATATGATGACGTCATCATGTAACGTCCGTACACGATCATTTTTCTTATCGCTCCTGTTGGCGCCGCCAACGCGGGTCGCCGGTAAACTGTGTTTGGTGAGGCATCTAAGACTTTCACCTTGAAAAAAAAAACAAATTATATATATATATATATATATATATATATATATATATATATATATATATATATATATATATATATATATATATATATATTGCGGCCATGCACCTCCACCCCAGCACCTCCACCACTTGAAGTAACACGGTTCAGCCGACGCTTTGTTCATCGAAAGGCAAGATGGCGCCGACGAAGAAGACGCCCGAGCGAATGACTAATGATGATTATATACAGATGAGGAAGATGAAGTCCAATAAATGCCTACAATATATATATATATATATATATATATATATATATATATATATATATATATATATATATATATATATATATATATATATATATATATATTGCCACGCACTAGTGGTGGCAGCAGAACAGAGCGAAGAAGGTAGTGGCTGCTGTGGCCGAGTAAATGACCGTGCTCTTCGAGTTCCTGTTCGTCGTTTCCTCTCGAGACAGACTGGTGGAAGTGCTGGGTACTGCGACGTCTTATGTCTGCTGGTCCTGGACCAGAAGCAACCAACGCCAGTGCACTAGGGTCTGCTGATATCCATCGCAGCAGCCACCGCATTTAAGGTCAACCACCACAGTACGGTCCCCTGACAAGTTCCGTGAGGACAATGTTTGCCACAGCCGCAACCCAAACCGAGCATGACCCATTCGCTGCCGTACCCTGTATCATCAACACGCCTCGCATGCCCAACCCATTCCACGGCGATGCCGGTGAGGATGTGGAAGACTGGCTCGACCATTTCGACCGGGTCGCTGCCATCAATGACTGGGACAATCGCCGTAAGTTGAAGAACGTGTACATCTCCCTCGTTGACGCAGCAAGAGTGTGGTACGAGATCCACGAAGCTTCATTCACCAGTTGGCAAGAGTTCCATCGGCAGCTTCGTGAGGCCTTCAGCAACCCCCAATGCAAAGAGAGAGCGGAGCAGGTACTTTCTTGGCGGTTCCAAATGCCGAACGAGAGCGTCGCCATGTTTGTCGAAGACATGTCGCGATTGTTTCGACGTGCTGACCCCCTCATGACGGAGGAAAAGAAAGTACGCCTGTTAATGCGATGCGTAAAGGAGCAGCTTTTCGCGGGCCTCGTGCGCAACCCTCCTACGACGGTGTCAGAGTTCATACGTGAGGCCACAATCATGGAATGCATGCTTCGGCAGCGGTTCTCGCAGTATGAGCGCCAGACCACCATGTCCGCTGCGTGCTCGCTTGTGCCAGGGTGTGATGGCAGGGAGTCCCTTACGGAACTCGTACGGCAGATTGTCCGCGAAGAACTGCAGAAATCTCATGCAGCGTCACCTCCGAGTGTCACTGCTCTTACCGACGTCATTCGGAACGAAGTCAGGCAGTTCGTTCATCCCTCACCACCATCACAAGCCGAACCTCCCACGCTTTCCTACGCGGATGCTCTGCGGGTCTCTACGCCTTCGACGGCGCGTTTTCATCCACCTGCCGGGGCCCCTCGACGTTTCCCAAGCCCAACCCACCGCCCGCCTTTGCAGGCCGACTTTCGTCCTGGCCCGCGGAAGTCCACCGTCTGGCCTACTCCCGACAATCGTCCTTTGTGCTGCCACTGTGGCGAAGCTGGACACATGTACCGCGACTGTTACTATCGACGAATAGGCCTACGCGGATTCCACCCGGATGCCGTTGTCCACGCTACGGTGAGCGGCCGCAAGAAATGTAAGAATACTTGGAAAGTAGTCATCTCCCTCCTGCCCCGCAGCGACGACAGTCACGGTCGCCATCACCCCGTCGGCCCACATTAACAAACCACGCCCGACCAGCCTTTGAGACCCCTGGTGTCAGTGGCGCAAGTCCACGCCGGGGAAACTGAGAACGGCGACCTCCGGGGGTGAGGCCCTTGTCCCGCGAACCGACAAATACCCTCCTCCGATGCCACCCCCCTCACGACGCACCGTTAAAGCCTCCTTCTGAAACCGCCAACAGAACGTCCGCTGCCATTACCGTTTCCGTCGGCTGTTATCCGGTGACTGCACTTGTCGATACGGGAGCTGATTACTCGGTGATGAGTGCTCCACTGGCCACCCATCTACGCAAGGTGCTGACAACGTGGGACGGCCCACAACTGATCAACGCTGGAGGACACCTCGTATCACCGATAGGAAGGTGCACCGCCAGGCTTGAGATTTGTGCGTCGGCTTTCGTGGCGTCATTCCTAGTCCTGCCCAAATGTACTCGGCCGGTCATTTTGGCCATGGATTTTCTTCAGGAACATGGAGCGATAATTAATCTGCGTGATTTGTTCGTCACTTTCGCTAACTCTGTTTCGCCAGACTCGGATGTCGAGAACGAACATCGTGGCGTGGCGTTACGCGTGGTTGATGATTGCGCCACGTTGCCGCCTCACAGTAGTAGTTTTCGTCCTTGTTGAGTGCCCGCAGGGACAGCCAAATACGGGCATCGCCGAAGGTAACCTCACGTTATTAGGTGCGAAGCAGCTATTTGACTCACGTGTGTAACGCCGTACGTTACGTAAGTCCGTACGAATGCGCCGCAACGCGTTCCCCTCGCCGTAGGTGTTGGAGCGTTGCCAAGTAGGTCACGCTCCCCTCGCACGCTTCCCTCGCAGGTGCGCGCTGACGTCCCTCTCTTCCTCACCCGCAGCATGCTCGCGGCAGCGCCCGCAGCTGCCGGCTGCTCCGCCCACTCGCAACAACTCTGACCCGCCTCCCGTGTCTTTGCGGTTCAAACAAACGTTTACTCGAGTAAACGCTACACCCGAGTTTCGCTTCAAACCGTTCTTCCAGCACCCGCGTCGACGCCCGTTTCAACCGGGTCAACGCCGTGCGCACCGCTGCTGCTTCGCATCCCATCAGGGTTCCCTTCGGGGAGATGGTCCAAGTTTTTTTGCTTGATCGGGAATCGCAATCGCTCGAAGTATCTTCAGCTCCGAAATGGCCAGACTACGCTTTTAGTTACGAACTTCAGTGGCGAATACAGGCATTTTGCAAAGCGCGCCACCATAGCTTACTTGGAGCCACCGGATGAGTCGGACACCTTCCCTTTGGTTACGACGATCTCGACTGAGGACAGCTGCGATGCCGACGTGACTAGTCACCTCAACGTCAATCGCCAGTTGGCTCCTCGGTCTCCTGTCATCCTTTAGTGAATGTTTTGCCACTACGTCGAAAGTCCGGCAGACCCCTCTAACGAAGCACAGAATCATCACTGAACCCAACGTCCAACCAGTGCGCCAACACGCTTACCGCGTGTCGCAGAAAGAACAGGATGCCATTCGTCCTCAAGTCAGACAAATGCTCGACGACGACATAATTCAACCATCGACAAGTCCTTGGGCGTCACCTGTTGTCTTGGTTAAGAAGAAAGATGGTTCACTACGATTCTGTGTAGACTACCGCAAACTGAACAAGATCACGAAAAAAGACGTATATCCTCTCCCTTGCATCGATGACTCGTTGGATCGCCTGCGCCACGCCCGTTACTTCTCTTCCATGGATCTCCGTAGCGGATATTGGCAGATTGAAGTAGGCGAACGGGACCCAGAAAAAACGGCGTTTATAACACCTGACGGTCTCTACAAATTTAAAGTTCTCCCTTTTGGACTATGCTCCGCTCCAGCCACATTCCAACGAATGATGGACACAGTTTTGTGTGACCTCAAGTGGCACACGTGTTTAGTGTATTTAGACGACGTAGCCGCTTTTTTACACGACCTTTGAACAGCACACATAGCGGCTTGAGGCGGTCCTTCTGGCCATTCGTACCGCCGGCCTGTCTCTGAAGCCGGAAAAATGTCATTTTGGATACGAGGAGCTCAAATTCCTTGGCCATATTGTCAGCAGTAGCGGTGTTCGCCCCGACCCTGAAAAGGCTATGGCAGTTGCTTTGTTCCCGATACCCAAGACAAAACATGATGTACGCCGCTTTCTGGGCCTTTGTGCGTATTACCGCCGTTTTGTGCCAAATTTTTCGAAAATCGCCGACGCTCTACAACAACTCGTCAAGGACGACGTCGCCTTCGTCTGGGGTCCAGAACAATCCGACGCTTTCCGCAACCTTCAATAACGCCTACAAACGCCGCCGATCCTTGGTGACTTTGACACCGAAGCAGACACAGAAGTACGCACTGATGCGAGTAACCTTGGTCTCGGAGCCATTCTCGTGCATATCAGGATGGCGTAGAACGCGTCATTGCCTACGCTAGCCGCATGTTGTCATCCGCGGAGGAAAACTGCTCGACGACTGAAAAAGAATGTCTGGCGGTTGTATGGGCTATTACGAAGTTCAGGCCATACCTTTACGGACGCCCCTTCCGAATCGTCAGTGACCACCACTCTCTCTGCTGGCTGGCGAATCTGAAAGATCCTTCGGGCCGTCTCGCAAGATGGAGCCTTCGGTTACAGGAATTCGATATAACGATAGTTTACAAGTCTGTCCAGAAACACACCGACGCCGACTGTCTTTCCCGCGCACCCGTCGAGACCGCTGCAGAAGACACGGACGAAGACTTCAGTTGCCTTGCTATTCTAGCATCATTAAACGTGGCTGAGCAGCAACGCGAAGACTTAGAACTGCAACCACTGATCGAATACCTTGAGAGAGTCGCCCACAACCCCCCACGTCAGTTTGCGCGTGACTTGTCATCTTTCTGTCTACGCAACGACGTCCTCTACAAGCGCAACTTTCATCCAACGAAAACTGTTTACCTCCTAGTCGTTCCTGCTGCTCTTCGCGATGACATTTTGCATGCATGCCACGACGAGCCATCGTCCGGGCATCTTGGCTTCGCGCGTACTCTGGCGAGGATCAAGCAAAAATACTACTGGCGGAAACTTACAAAAACCGTCAGGCAGTACGTCAAGACTTGCACAGCTTGCCAACGCCGCAAAAGTCCACCGATGAAACCAGCCGGTCTGCTTCAGCCAGTACGACCCCCCTCACGCACCTTTTGCAAAGGTCGGGATGGATTTACTCGGCTCGTTTCCGAAGTCTAGTGCTGAGAACCGCTGGATTGTTGTCGCCACCGACTACTTGACTAGATACTGCGAAACCCAAGCCGTTCAGCGAGCAACTGCTTCCGATGTGGCTAACTTTTTTTGTCAAGAACATCGTTCCTCCGCCACGGCGCCCCCTCTGTCGTCATCACAGATCGCGGTACTGCATTTACGGCACAGTTGCTCCGAGATATTCTGCGGCTGAGTGGTACGACACACCCAACAGCCACTGCGTACCACCCGCAGACCAACGGTTTAACCGAACGCCTTAACAAAACGATTGCAGATATGCTCTCGATGTATGTCGCCAAGGATCACAGGAATTGGGACGAAATCCTCCCGTACGTCACATTTGCCTACAACACGGTTCTTTAGGAAAACAGCGGCTTTGCTCCTTTTAGTCTGGTTTACGGCCGCGACGTCACCACGATGCTTGACACCATGCTGCAACCAACTCCGCCGGACAGGACTACCCCGGATACAGATGTATTTGTCAAGCGCGCCGAAGAAGCCCGGAAGCTTGCGCGCTTAACCATTTTGTCGCGGCGCAAAATCAAGACTCCCGCTGGTAAAACACCCATCACAGAGCTATAGCATCCGTCTCTCCTTCCCGCGTCCCACACCACCACAGCGCATGCGGGTCTCCTCCCCCTCTCTCTCTCCTCTCCTACGCTCACCCCCTTTCTCTCCTCTAGGAATACTCTACGGAGCGGCGCCCGCGTCCTACACCCCCCACAGCGCATGCGCGTCCTCTCCCCCCTTTCTCCTACGCTCACCCGTTTCCTCTACTCTAGGCATCCTTTACGCAGCGGCTCCCGCGTCCCACATCCCCACAGCGCATGCGTGTCCGCTCTCTCTCCTCTCCTACGGTTCTCTCCACTAGGAATCCTCTACGGAGCGGCGCGCGACAGGTGGTGCGACAGCTACATACTCCGCTGGGGGCACCACGGTAGTTCCGAGGTATAAAAATGACGGAGCGCGCCTCATTCTCTCTCCTGTGCAGCGCCGCGATCAGCGCCCGGGCCGCTGCCGCGAAACGAGAGCGGCGACGTTTCTTCCCGCTCAAGCTAACCATCTCCCCTCTGCTTCGCATCCACACATGGTTCCCTTTAGCGGGAGATGGGGAAGTTTTTTTTTTTTTGGGGGGGGGGGGGGTAAGCTTTCACTGTTATTCGTAGCCGCGGCATCCATACGATGCCTCTTCTTTCTTTTTTTTCCATTTTTTTTGTGGGGAGAGGGTAATGCCACGCGCTAGTGGTGGCAGCAGAAGAGAGCGAAGAAGTTAGTGGCTGCTGTGGCCGAGTAAACGACCGTTCACTTCGAGTTCCTGTTCGTCGTTTCCTCTCGCGACAATATATATATATATATATATATATATATATATATATATATATATATATATATATATATATATATATATATATATCCTCTTCAGACCCCGCGTGCATTAAAATGCACATTTGTACTTCTCCGGTTTTGGAAATTAGCGCCACTGTTAAAGCCAACATTCTTGGTGCAATCGAATTCTCGAGGATCTGGTGTCATCTCGTCAGCATTCCAGGAAGCATACTACAGAGGAAGCCATGCTTTCTCGCTTTGAAACATGGCGGACTTCTCGTCTTCGACGTTCTACTGACAGCGTCCAACAAAGTCCCAAATTACCCAACAATCATGCAGTAATATTTTTGAATTGTTATTTCAATCTACTTAGGAGGGGTTTAGGAATAATTTACGCACCTCATCTAACCTTACAGGCGAGTATTTTTGTTGTCACAAGCCGTTTTCTTCAAATGTGCATTATAATGCACACTCGGTCTCAATGTGTGCTTTGGCGTGCGTACTTGTGCCAGTCTCACGTGGTTGGTACTAAGCTTATTGGCATTAAGCTTTGGCGTTTGTTTCGTCTCGGAATCTTTGATGAAAAGGCGAAACGTGTTCTCGAGACAATATCAAGTAATGACCCCTCGGACCTCTAATTGGCTGACGATGAGTCTGTTCTTTGCCCATTACCTAGTGTCAAAAAATAGGTGTGGTGCCGAATTTGAACTTGAGCCACCCAAATAGCTCCTGAAAGCCAAGGTGCCTCCTAAGCCAAGAACTGCTTGAGCAAGCCACATGCCAGAGCTTGTAAATCAGGCATCTTCCTCGAGATGCCGAAACTCTGGACGTTCTCCCCGAACAAAGTTCCGGTGTTGCATCTTCCTTAGTGATCACATTTGCCCGAAACTGCTACAAATAGTTTCACAACAAACAAGAGTGCTTTTCACGAGCAAATGTAAAATTTTGTTATGGGGAAGTGTTATTCGTTTCGTGCGCACTAAGACCCAGTGTGTATTATAATGCACACGCTGGTGTGCAAAAGCTGTTTGCCGTACAGGCGCAAATTTTTTCTCGAGCAATAAAGTATCTGTGTGCATTCCAAAAAATGTGTTTTGATTTCACCTGTGTGGCCACACATTTACTGGGGTCTGAGGAGGATATATATATATATAAGAAAAAAACGGGTACACGTACGAGAAAGCAATACTCGTACGTGTACTCGTTTTTTTCTTATACAGACCAAACCCACTGAACTTTCCTGCTGAATATATATATATATATATATATATATATATATATATATATATATATATATATATATATATATATATATATACATGAGGAACGTTAGGTGCACTATGGTAACACTCGGGGAACACTGACAGTGTTCATTTCTCTTTTATTTGCTCGTTCGTTTGATGGAAGTTTATCTCTGATACTTTGTGTCTTAAAATATGTGATATACTTACTATATAAAAGACGCCGCGCACGGCACACCATTCAAAAGCCGACAAATAGGAGAACGGCGTTTCTGCTGCAGGCTGCGGCAGTTCATAATAGTTCTCAACTCACTTACTGTTAACATGATGGTGCACTCGAAAAGCTATCACGCTTACAACTCTCTATATCAGCAATGAGCATAGGTCGGTGAACTCACTCATGAGTCGACTCACTCGGACTCACTCAGGCTCAGATTGAGCCGTGAGTGTGAGTCTGAGTGAGTCCGGGTGAGTAATATTTTGGTGAGTTTGAGTCCGAGTGAGTCCGGTTGAAGAAAATTTTGGTGAGTCTGAGTCTGAGTGAGTCCAAAGCGCAATATATATTTCTTGAGTGAGTCTGAGTGAGTTCCACTTTTTTTGCCGACCTATGCCTGGCGCAGAACTCGGTAGGGCCCAACGTATCGCGATAAAAGCTTTTCGCCGAGGTCAACACGATGACATGGGAGCCACAAAAGAACGAGAGAGCCCGGAGGAAAATCGCCATCCCTATGTCGACTCTCATAGAGCGGTTTTTCTGCAGTCTGGGACGACGAGAACCGAGCGTGGGTACGTGCGATGAGAGCACGTGTGATGGCATCTTGAGCGTATGAAGTGGTGGATGGTGGGTCAGGCGGAAGCAGGGCGTCGAAAAGTAGTAAGGGATCGCGGCCAAAGAGGAAGATACAAGGTTGAGTAGCCGGCAGTTTCATGACGCGACGAATTGCAGGCGAAGGTGACGAACGGGGTGGCAATGTTCCAATCGGTGCGGTCGTCAGAAACGTACATGGAAAGCATGTCCGTCAGTGTGCGGTTGAGGCGTTCGGTAAGTTCCTTGGTCTGAGGGTGGCAAGAAATTGTAAAGTTGTGTCGAGTAGCACAAGATGGAAGTAGGCCGTCAACCACACGAGATAGGAAGCAGCGACCACGGTCTGTGAGGTGAGAAGGAGCGCCATGCTGGAGGATAATGTCGTGGAGAAGGAAATCTGCAACGTCCGTCGCGCAGCTCGTCGGTAGCGCTCAAGCAATTGCATACCGAGTGGCATGATCTGTAGCTACCGCAGTCCATTTCTTTGCAGTTGCCGGAGTCGGGAAGGGACCTAACATGTCCAACCCCACTCGATAAAACGGCTAGGCTGAGACTTCAATAGGTTGAAGGCGACCGGCAGGAAGAGTCGTAGGTTTCTTTCGGCGATGGCACAGCTCGAACGCTGCAACGTAGCGGCGAACTGAATAATAAAGGCCCTTCCAGAATATTCGTTGCCAAACACGGTCATAGAAAAATTTCCTAAGACAAAGCTTATAACCTTGTTAATATGCATAATACTAGAAAAGGTTGCTGGCAAGTATCAAAATCCACAAATTAAAGAAATAGCTTGTAGATTAGGCCCCTTCATTTTTACTTGATCAATTCATTTCTATTCCATTGTACCTAAAAAAATACAACAGTCATTGTATGTTACGACAGTAATTCATGGGGCGGATTATTTCTGTAATAGTTAAACACGCGCCTAAGACTTCTTTCGTTTTCGTAAAGGGAATATAATACGACCAGTTGACACGTGATAGTGGTGTGTCACTGTTTCTACGGTTTCTTCTGGAATTATCAACTTGTATAATTTACGTTACAGACAGCCGCTACAAGGCGCGTAAGTACAGACACATATATTTGTTCCTTGCATTTCTGAGCGTGTGCAAAGGCGTGAAGGCTGCCATCGGAAGCGATAAAACGGATGAAACGCCTCAGGCAGATCACAAATGAAGTTCGTCTTCCCATGAGCTGGACGCTCACGGGAAGACGACAAATGATGCTATACGGAACGGTATAGGCTGAACAAGCACTGAAATGAGACGATCTGAAAGCAAAATTACCTTCGATGAAAGAATGAGGAATATGCAAATACTACATGGACACGGGAAGCTTCCAGGTATTTGTACAGGGAGAGCTTTGACACCCAGGGGAGAAAAGAAACTATAGAAGGTTCAGCGGCAGTATGCAACGGACAGTGTAAGCGTAATGGCGACAAAGATAATTGAACGCTAAGTTCCGGAGGCGCAGAACTTTGTATGACTTTGATGAGTGGGAGCGATGAAAAAAAAAAGCCGGCTCTGAGCATAAGTCGGCAAAAAATTTAGAGCTCAACCATACTCACTCACGAAATGTACCTCGCCCTTAAGGCTTACTCGGAATCACACACCAATTTTTTCCTCAAGCGGACTCGCTCGGACTCAAACTCGCCAAAATATCACTCGCTTGAGCTCACTAAAACTCAGACTCCCGGCCCTATCTGAGTGTGAGCCAGTGGACTCTTGAGTCCGTTAGCGGACTCATAATGCTTTTTCCGGCTGTTTTGTCCAGGTGTCACTGCTTTTAGATGCGAAGCATCTTATGCTCGGGGCTTTGTCCGTCCCTCCCGCGTCCCGCGTTCGGTCACTTTCATCAAGTAGGGAAGCGCCCACTATGCGAACCAGAACACTGTAATACAATAAGGCCGTCAACCACCACCACAGTCACCAGAGTTATGGCAGAGAGCACAGAGTGGCTGCTTAGCAATGACAGGAGGGCTCTTCGGAACAACAATCAAATGGCACTACATGGACTACTTCCCTTTAGTCCAGGTTGTCAGGCAAGCCGACGCCTGTGGTGCCTGTCGCCCAGGTTGACCCCATTCCTTGATCTTGCTTGAATGTGTTGGAGGGGGCTTAGTCCGTCCCTCCTTCCCGCGTCCCGCGTCCCACACCACCACAGTGCATGCGCGTCCCCCTCCCCCTCTCTCTCCTATGCTCACCCCTTTCTCTCCTCTAGGAATGCTCTACTCTACGGAGCGGCCCCCGAGTCCCACACCCCCCACAGCGCATGCGCGTCCCCTCCCCCCTATCCTCTCCTACGCTCACCCCCCTTTCTCTACTCTAGGAATCATCTACTCTACGGAGCGACGCCCGCGTCCCACATCCCCACAGCGCATGCGTGTCCCTCTCCCCCTCTCTCCTCTAGGAATCCTACTCTACGGAGCGGCTCCGGCGTCCCACATCCCTACAGCGCATGCGCGTCCTCTCCCCCTCTCTCCTCTAGGAATCCTCTACTCTACGGAGCGGCTTCCACGTCCCACACCCCCCACAGCGCATGCACGTCCCCTCCCCCCTCTCTCTCCTCTCCTACGGTCCCCCCCCGTCCTCTCCTCTAAGAATACTCTACGGAGCGGCGCGCACGACAGGTGGTGCGAATGCTCCATACTCGGCTGGAGGCGCCACGGTAGTTCCGCGGTATGAAAATGACGGAGCGCGCGCGCCTCGTTCTCTCTCCTGTGCAGCGCCGAGATGAGCACCCGGACCGCTGCCGTGAAACGAGAGCGGCGACGTTCCTCCCGCTCAAGCTAATTATCTCCCCGCTGCTTCGCATCCACACATGGTTCCCTTAGCGGGAGATGGGGAATTTCTTTCTGCCATGGATGAAAACGAACGTAAGGCGCGGGAAGCGGCGGCAAAACGACAAAAAGGCCAAGCGGACTCGGAGCTGAGGGCGCGGGAAGCGGCTGCTCAACGGCAACGCCGACAACAAGCTGCTACCCCGGGGGCGAGAGCTCGGAAAGTGGCGGCAAAACGGCCAACGTTGACATCACGGACAACGACTGGCTTGTGCAGTACATGACGTCTCGATACGCTCTAAGATGCATTTTGTATTACTGGAAACAACCAACAACCACCAGGGGAACATGCATAGACCTCGTCTTTGCCAACTTCAGGCTAGAACCGATACAAGAACCACTGGCTCTACATTTCACGGACCACAAAGCAGTAATAATGAAGGCAAAACGAAATCCACAACTCCACACGATATATCATTTATGACCAAGAAACATTGTATATAACTGTACACCGCTTTTTAACTGATTTACATGCGTGAGTTGGCAATGTCACGGGTGATTTACGGTAACACCGAACGATCTAACTGCTTCGCCCAGTCATCATCATTCACTGCGTGAAGATGTGGTGATTTTTTTAAGACCGATATCACGCAGAATCGATGCTGTACTTGGCGTTTTTCGTCTCGTATCTATGAATACTTGTTATAAGTGGTTGCAATACATTAAGGACATTTTAGATGCGAAGCATCTTATGCTCGGGGCTATATGTCCGTCCCTCCCTCCCGCGTCCGTCCCGCGTCCGGCGTCGCGCGTCCGGCCGCTTTCATGAAGTAGGGAAGCACCCACTATGCGAACCAGAACACTGTACTACAAAAGGACGTCAACCACCACTACAGTCACCAGAGTCATGGCCGAGAGCACAGAGAGGCCAATGGCTAGGTAGGTGGTGTCTGTCGCCCAGGTTGATTCCATTTCTTGATCTTGCTTGCATGTGCTTGCGGGGGCTTTGTCCGTCTTCCTCCTTCCCACGTAGCACACCCCCTCCCTCTCCCTCTACTACGCTCCCCCTTTCTCTCCTCTAGGAATCCTCTACTCTACGAGCTGGACGCCCGCGTCCCCGTTAAATCCATCTTCCTTGATCTTGCTTGCATGTGCTTGCAGGGGCTTTCTCCGTCCCTCCTTCCCACACTCCCACAGCGCATGCGCGTCTCCTCCACCTGTCTCTCCTCTCCTACGCTCCCCCCTTTCTCTCCTCTCATCATCAGCCTTACTACGCCCACGGCAGGGCAAAGGCCTCTTCCATGTTCCGCCAATTAGCCCGGTCCTGTGCTTTCTGCTGCCACGTTATACCTGCAAACTTTTTAATCCCATCTGCCCACCTTATTTTCTGTGTTCCCTTCACGCGTTTGCCTTCTTAGGAATCCAGTCAGTTGCCCTTAAGACCAGCGATTATCCTGCTGACGTGCTACGTGCCCGGCCCATGCCCATTTCTTCTTGATTTCAACTATGATATCCTTAACCCCCGTTTGTTGCCTGAGCCACTCTGCTCTCTTCCTGTCTCTCAAGGTTACACCTATCATTTTCGTTTCCATCGCTCGCTGCGTCGTCCTCAATTTCAGTTGAACCCTCTTTGTAAGTGTGCAGGTTTCTGCCCCATAGGTAAGTACCGGTAAGATGCAGCTCTTATATACCTTCCTCTTGGGGGTCTCCTCTAGGAATCCTCTACTCTACGGAGCGGCGTCCCACACCCCCCCAGAACAATGCGCGTCCCCCTCCCCCCTATCTTCGCTCCTACGGTATCCCCCGTTCTCTCCTCAAGGAATCCTTTACTCTACGGAGCGGCGCGCACGACAGGTGGTGCAACAGCTGCATACTCCGCTGGGGGCGCCATGGTAGTTCCGCGGTATGAAACGCCCAGGTTGACCCCCATTCCTTGATCTTGCTTGCATGTGTTTGGAAGGGGTTTAGTGCTTCCCGCGTCCCACAGCGCATGCGCGTACCCTCCCCCTCTCTCTCTCTCCTACGCTCACCCCCTTTCTCTCCTCTAGGAATCCTTTACTCTACGGAGCGGCCCCCGCGTCCCACACCCCCCATAGCGCATGCGCGTCCCCTCCCCTATCCTCTCCTACGCTCATCCCCTTTCTCCTCTAGGAATCATCTACTCTACGGAGCGGCGTCCCCACAGCGCATGCGCGTCCTCTCCCCCTCTCCTTCAGGAATCCTCTACTCTACGGAGCGGCTCCGGCGTCCCACATCCCCACAGCGCATGCGCATCCTTTCCCCCTCTCTCCTCTAGGAATCCTCTACTATACGGAGCGGCTCCCGCGTCCCACACCCCCACAGCGCGTGCACGTCCCCTCCCCCCTTTCTCTCCTCTCCTACGGTCCCCCCCCCCCCCCCGTCCTTTCCTGTAGGAATTCTGTACGAAGCGGCGCGCACGACGGGTGGTGTGACAGCTGCATACTTTGCTGGGGGCGCCACGGTAGTTCCGCGGTATGAAAATGACGGAGCACGCGCGCCTCATTCTCTCTCCTGTGCAGCGCCGCGATGAGCGCCCGGACCGCTGCCGTGAAATGAGAGTGGCGACGTTCCTCCCGCTCAAGCTAATTATCTCCCCCCGCTGCTTCGCATCCACACATGGTTCCCTTTAGCGGGAGATGAAGAACTTTTTTTCTGCCACAGAGCGACGTGAGGTCTTGAAACTGCTTTCGAAAAAAGCCTATGCAGGCGTAGTGTTGGTGAGACGTCAAATGTGCTTGCAGTGCTGGCTATGTAATTTTCAAAACATTACATATGTACACCTTTGATGAAGGAGTCATGTCATGTTAATGTCAATTGTATACTTAAGCGCCATCCGCTGTAGTTCGTTTCCTTAGCGCTATTCGCATCGTGTGACGCCGGGTTGTTATTTTATTCTTCTACAACCCTATGTTACATATGTTAACGTGTTTCCTTCCCGTCATAACGCCTGTGTAGGGTCTTTTTGCGAAGAACTTTCGAGCACCGGCATGGCACTGTGGTAGAATACCAGATGCCACAGAGAGGGCCCAGGTTCGAACTCCGTTCCATTCTGGATATCTTTTTCCTATTTCGTTTTTTTTTCGTATTTTTCGCGATTGCGGTTACGGACACCGGCGGCGGTGCGGACAACCTTGTTATGATCTTATAACAGCTTTCACTGTTAAATATTCTTCGGTGGCTTACAGGTCAACGCCCCATCACAAAAGGAAAGCCCACAGCAACCAACCATAAATCCATCTAACGACTGACCTAAGTGCATGCTAATGACCTTAAATAAAACACAGCCCTGAGTTTGTTTTTATTGATTTCTTTTTCGATTTCTCTGAACTAAGAGCCCCACCTGACATTTTTCAATGGTTCCAATAAAAAGCTTTCTCTCTGTATCGTTCAGTCGCGCTTATACATCCTATCATGGATACTAATGAGGCGTTCATCATTCAGCTTGAACGGTACTGTGAGAAACAAAAGAGTGATGATATTTAGCGTAGCCTAAATGCAACCGTTTTGAGGTCATTCTCACGCAATGTGACGTTTGTAGACCGCATTCCGTTACCGTTGAAGTTTGTTCGAGTAGAATGGCTGTGTACAATACTAAGTGCTCGCTTTCCTTGCCCGTTCACAAACGCACCATCGTGGCTCCTCTCAAGCAGCACAGGTTCCCAGCAGGAGATAACTGTGGGTGAACCACAGCAGGACTGGTCGGACGACGCGAAGCTCGTGACTATCGTCCTGTGCCTCCTGTGCTTGCTGCCGCTCATCTACTACATGTTCTACATTACGTATACAAGTGAGTCCAAATGAAAAATTCTCCGTAAGGCGTGAAGTGTGCAAACAAAGATATCCTAAAAAATTCAGTGCTCTTTCTTCCACCACTGGGAAAGATAGCCAGCGAAGCTGTGACTGATGGGTCTGGAATAGTATTTATTGACATAGTTAATTTATATCTTATCATTTATTGACTTTATTAAGCGAATAAAGAGACAAACTCAGAGATATGGTGTTTAAAAAAATTTATTCTATCCCAAACGGTTAACATCAGTAACAATTGAACATAACATTTGCTTTCTAGACATACGTTTACGAGATTGACAAAACATGCAACGACGCGGAGGCTCTTGCACATAACGCATATTATGTTATCAACGGCGACCAGTGGCGGTCTTAAAACGAAGTCATGTAGCACATAAGAGAAACTGCGTTGTCTCGACAGTACAAAAATGGCGCGCCGTTCGTTCTCTATGCAAGTAGTTCCGCCTTTGTGGCATTTGTCTTTAGGGAATCCTGCCACGTCAGCTAAATCATAAATATTTATGTTTATTTTATACCATGTCCATTTTTTTTTCGATGCTAACGCGTTGTACTGGTCGAGTTAATCGACCCGCCGAAAATTGCTATTTTACGCGTTTTTATTGCACCGACGGGATCGGCCAGAAGCCATATCCAGTTTCGTTCTAAAAGCCGAAGTTCACAGCCGTTGTTGCACTACATCTGGTCCACGAAAGATGTCTCCACGCTCGCCGCTGCTGGCCGACAGGTCGACGTTAAGTAGGGGTCTAGCCGGTTCCGAAAGGCCGGGTCTTGAATATTAAAGAAGTCTCCTTCGAGATATCTCGCAGACTACTCGGAGGTCTCCATATGTGCGCAGTCACAATTTACGGCAAGATTTCTCCAGAAAATGCAACACCGGCTAAGGACAATTGACGCGTAGAGAATGCCACATTCACCATTAAACATTCCGTTGATTCTCGATTGCATGTAAAACAATCCTATATGTGAAACGCCGAAAAATAGAATGAAAAACAAAAAAAAATACCGCAACAAGCGTGTTGATGTCACTTGTGTTGCGAAATTTTTTTTGTCACGAACACTTTGAAATTTTTGTAATGCTGAAATATTATTATGCATCGTAAGAGAAAAAAAAAGAACTGAAATCCCAGTGTTTCGCGTATTACTACGGAAGTAACCAGCCAATTTCAAACCCAGTAAGTAATGAACTTGGTGTGGATTCGACGCCTTATTATTTACTCTAGCAACTCGTTTGTTTTCAATATGCGATTATAAAAATGCCGTGTACGGTCATATGACGCCATCTTGACCTCACAATTCGGCAGTGACGCAAGAGGCAGATTGTTTCGGTAATAGTTACAGATGTGCGTAAGACTAATTTCGTTTTCGGAAAGGAAGAAGTAACCGGAAACGCGACGCTGGATGGTGTCGTGTCGCTGCCACTGCGCGTGCTTGAGGGGTTATCATCCTGTATTTTTGTTTAAATTGCAGTTATCCGCGAGGACACAGGTAAGTAGACACGTATATATAATCTCATGTTATATCCCTCGACTTTTTTGAAACAGTGAACGCTTTATTCCGGAGTGATAAATCAGCGGGAAAACTTCAGGCACATGACAGGTTTGCTGCTTCTCTTACACTGACGAAATAACAAGCTTATCCGCCTCGCTAAAAATGGGCGCTTTCCTAAAAAGAACTGATCATGGAGAATTGTGGGCAGTTCTATTCCTATGGAAACTACGCAAGGATACTCCAAGCATTCTCATTCTGTCCAACACCCTTATTCTTGCATGCTCGGGATTAAGACCCCACGCAGTTCCTTAACTCTGGTCAGCAGTTCCTAATGGTACGAGTTTGTCGCAAAACTGTAAACGCAGCTACAATTTCATGCCTCTGTAAAAAAAATAAAAATAAAAATAAATAAAAAAAGAACCGAAATCTCGGTGTTTGGCGTATTACGTACATGCAGATAAGCACGTTGCGTGAAAACAACGAACAAAATGCGGCGTCACAGTACAAAATTGATATACCACTGAATAACAAGAAGAACCGTTTCCGGCCCAGCGCTGCAGTCGACAATCGGTGGCGCGCCGCTACGTGGCGCGGACAGGCACGCGCTCGCTTGGTCCGTAAACTAATGTGGTTGACTGTACCATGTAGTCCTGCAAACCCTTACAGCTCTGTCAATTCCTGTCGTACTTTAATAAATGCGGTAAAGTAAGGCTGCCGTATCCGGCATTCAATGGTGTATTTCAAGTCTCTTAACATACGCACGCAATAAATCACTCGGTGTTCGCTTCCGTGCTTCAAATATAACAAATGACAGTCAAGCAACTACTTTTGGAACAGCTTTTTTTTTTATGAGAGCTGTCCTTTTAGCCTTCCCTGCATGGTCATTAGAAAATTTTGTGAGAAAAGTGAAACCACAGTGAAACCACGCTGCCCTTTTAATAGCGACAAAAGGAGAGCGTGGTGACCACATAGCTTAAAGGAGTACTGGCACGATTTTGAGGCAGCCCCAAAAGGGACTTCTTTCGTTTCCATAGTGTGCACTGTCATCGCTCTCCACACACCGGAGCCACACAACGCGTACAAAATATTATACATTCATTTTAAAGTTCGTCGCCCAGCATCTTCAAGCCAGCCCCACCGCAATGGACATTATCATGACAAATCAACACAGCTCACTGGGTTCGCGAAATTTGCGTCCTGCATGCAGCCTAAGTCGCAGAAATCACTCTCAGAGTCACCGGACGACAATTCACTCCTCGTTCTTTACGTGAACCACGTGCGACTGACAGCAAACAGGCAACTGTTGCTAGTATGTCGCGAGTTTCAGTCTTCCCGTGACGTCAGACCACTCTTGATACGTCACTGCGAAGCCACCCTCTCGATACCGAAACCGAAATTGCTGTTTAAGGTAGCGGTAATAAAAATATATTCAATGCATTCCCACGCACCGCGACACTCTTTTTAGGGTTCTCGACACCCACGTTTTTATTTAGAGCAACAACCCGAAAATATTTAAAATTCGTGTCAGTAGTCCTTTAATGTCGTTCATTTAGCACTGAACACCACTGACTTCTTTCTTTCTTTCTTTCTTTCTTTCTTTCTTTCTTTCTTTCTTTCTTTCTTTCTTTCTTTCTTTCTTTCTTTCTTTCTTTCTTTCTTTCTTTCTTTCTTTCTTTCTTTCTTTCTTTCTTTCTTTCTTTCTTTCTTTCTGCAACCCCTTTCACGTGCTTTCTCGTTTCAAGGTGGCCCCGTCTTGCCGCGTACACGTGTTGCTCGTTTGATGTGTAGGGTACGTGCTAACGAAACTGCTGCCGTCAAATTATGAGCTTAATTGCTGTTGAGATGCTTATTCTTTAAATTGCGCTCTTGGGCTTCTTTATTTACCAGTGACATTTCCTGATGAAGACACTTCTTACGATAAAGGTACGCCTTTTTGTCTCACGTGTCTCGCGCCATTGCGTTTCTATTATGTAATTCCTGCCATGACTGCTACACATGCATTACGCATTAAACTTCTGATTTAGAGACGGTCACTAATTTTATAGGCACTAAAGGTAATGTCTGCTCTAGAAATAAAAATGTGTATTCTTTCGCACAAAAGTGCAACAGAAAGACCAAGCTAAGGGAAGCTGTTTAATTTGGCGGAATTAAGACTATAACACAAAAGTTTGCGTCTTGTGGAAATTTGGATGCAAAATACGAAACTTTGAAGAGCCCATAAAGGCACTCCGAGGTCAAAGACGCGATTTCTATCTCACCTTCACTGCCCTTACTACAGGCGCTGTTCCCTTCTCACATTTTATTTCGTCATTAAACACGCAGACAATGTCAGCACTAAGCGTTGAGTCTATCAGGATTTCACGCTTTTCGACTGCACGCTGGTATATCCACTTGCGCAGTCGAAAACGCACAAAATGAAGTGAAATATATTGATCGTGCACCATAGTTGTGCGAAACAAGGCAGAACGGGAGTGCGACTGCATGGCAAAGCAGGGTAGGAGACAATTCACAAGTGATGTGCCTCGTATGCAAACCAATGGAGAGCTTATTTCCTCATGACGTTACGTGAACGGAATGTTGGCGAATTGTGCCGAAAAGACGGGAAACGCCAGGACAGAATAGCGAGAGTTTCAGTATTAGAATAACAAAGAGCCGAGCTAGTTGGTAAGTGTTCATTATAAAATACAGGGCGGGCAAACACGGACACAATACAGAGGTCAAGACACTTCTTTCTTGGGTCCGTGTTTTCACGCCCCGTCTTTTACCATGAGGGTGGCGATGCGGGCTTGTTGGTTGGTCATACTTGTACGAGATGAGTGTGTACATCTCTTCCTCTTGTCCGTGTCCTTTTGAGCGCTCACCTCGTACACGTTTTACCATGAGTTTTAGTACTACATACTCAGCGTTTCATTATTACCTCATCGTCTTTCACGAATACGCAACACCGGGGAAAGGTTGATAATTGTTGATGATTGGACGAGTTGGTTTGTCGTTCTTTAATTGGTATAGCTCATCACGGAAAATGAATGGCCGAGCCGGCGAAACGAAAGGGCAGAGTGCCAACATCTGGAAGGTTAGCGTTCTGTCCTTTGGTTTGGCCGGCTCGGCCGTTTATTAATTTTCCGTGATGCTCTACACCAGTTCAAGTAAAGGCAAAGAGACTGCCATCGTTTTGTGATTTAGAAGTGCCTGTAGCGTAGGTGGCGTATCTCCATGTACTGGGTCTCACGGGCAGGAAGTGGAACTGAAATTTTGGGCGCAGTCTTCTGATTTGCAATGCTTTGTTAATCATCCAAATTTACCTAAATAATTATACAAAGTGTACCCCTTCAACTGGTTGATAATTTTACGCTATTCGTGAGCCACTGCAGAGCAAAATACACGTTTTGCCTTGTTGTAACACATAGCCTCACAGCGATTCGTTAGCAATGAAGCTGCAGATTGCTGTTCATCGTCACGATATTGTTCCAGATGGTTGTACTACGACTGATAAGCTAAAGACATCCGCGCGATTTGCAAATCGCTGAGGGCGATGCAATAGACGACAAAAGATATTTCTGAAATTTCCTAAAAGATAATAAACGCCCTGTATCACGAATGAGAGAAATCGTAATAGTGGCTATAAAAGAAAACGTTCACGTAACAAAAGTTCTTATGTGCTCTTCTCTGGCTTTCCAATGCATCTGCAAGTCTTCAGGCTAAAAGCTCACGAAATTTATTCGGAACTAAATTTAGGCGTCGCGAAACTCTAGTTCTACAGAAAAGAGAACAACAAGGGTTTCTTTCTGTAAATTTTGTAAAATTACACAAGCACTATCCGTTCATAGGCTTTTAGCATACATACAGTAGCGAAATCAGGCAATCATTTTCACCGATATTCTTTCACGATATGATGTTACTAAAACTTACACGATTGTAAAACAGCATAGAATCACAAAAATGGACCCTATGTTTGAAATATACCCACACCGTTACTTATATTTACAAGCCCCCCCACAATTTCAGGAATAACATTTCTGTAACAAATTTCGATTTAATACCCAACCTTCGCTCAATGTTTTAGTGTGACCGCTCAGGTTATGAATCTTGAAGCACACTGCAGTGCATGTTTTACTTTTAAGCTTGCTGTAACGTGAATCTGAATTTCAGAGTAGCAATGAGTGTAAGAATATGCCGCACTTTCTTAAATCGAAAGGAAGTGAGTGGGGCAGATTGTTAATTAATACATTGAGTAGCACCTGCTGTATACCAATTATTTTTACGATTTTCATTTCGGCATTGCCTGCGCAACCTGTGTCTCTAAAAGGAGTTCAAGCACCAAAGGCTGACCCAAGTAAGAGCAACTATTTGTTTTTATGCAGTTTTTCTTGTACATCGTAATTTGTCCATCCTTCAATTGCGTAGTTCGGCAATCGCGTTGATCTTTTGACACCAATCCACTTCATGGTTGCTGCAATGCTTAGATAATTGTTAGTCACTGTCCAAATACGGATCCAGATCTTGTATTGTTTGGCAAAGGAATCAGTGCATAAAATGTGTTCTTAGTTTGCTATTAGGCTTGCATCCAAGCAGCTACGTGCTGTCACGCAACAGCGTGGTCAAGCGGAGGGCTTAGAGAATATGATGGCCTACTTGGTGGTTGGTGCGCTTGTCAGTGTGCCGTGGACAGATGTTTTCGTTCTAGAAGCTGTTACATAAAATTGTTGGTGGAGGCTAATTGGATGTAAATAAATAAATAAATAAATAAATGAATAAATAAATAAATAAATAAATAAATAAATAAATAAATTTGTTTCTTTGTTTGCTTATTTGCCTATTTATATATAACACATGCTGAATAACCCTAAGTCCAAAAATGAGACCTACATACAGGGAAATGATTTTCGTTGCTTTCTGTCCCCTTTGCTCAACGAATATTTAGGACCAAGTACAACGCCAAAGGGGCGGGAGACCGAAGCGTCCTCAACGATGCATAAGCGTGAGTACAAATGTTGCCTTCCCTTGCAGTGTGTCCTCATAATTACGCATACAACGACAAATAGAAATAGTACAAAGGCTACAACGGCACATCTCCTTCTTAATAACACAAGAGTGCTTTAGGAGTGGCTCGCACCCGCCATAGTTGCTTAGCAGACAAGGTGTCGTGCTTAGCGCTGAGCTCGAGGACGCCGTTTCGATTCCCATTCAAGGTGGCCACATCTTGGTGGGAGCGAAATGCAATAACACCCGTGCACATTGATTTAGTTCCACATTAAAGGACCTCACGCCGACAAAATTAAACCGCAGTCTCCCGCAACGGCGTGCCTCAAAATGGTATCGTGGGTTTGGCATGTAAAATCGCCATAATTACATCATGGTTAGAGCTCATATCCCCACCGGCGCGTTGTTAGTTAATAGCATTACCTTTGTAATTCTTATTGTTCATTTCAACAGCGTTAATGCATCTTAACGACTCGGTGTTTAGCGCAACGTGACGAAATTGAATGGAGAAGATGTTCGGTTGAGTCATCGTAATCGCTCCAAGCATGTTCTCATGAACCGTTTGCCTAGCAAGAGGAGATTGAACCACCGAAAAGTTTACATGTGGTACGTGCATATATACGCACACAAATACAAATACTTTTCGGTAGCTTTGGAAAGACGCATTCGGTTATGTAAAACTGTGGGAGACGCCATTACATCGCCCACTCCCCTAGTCACTTAAGAGGAGGGGGGGGGGGGCGCAAAGTATACCCCATACATTGACTAGGGGGGGACCCTGCGACAAACCTTCCTCCCTCCCTCTTGAAGGGGAACACTGCGCACGCTTATGCCCACAGACTGTCCCGCCACCAAGCGGATTTCAGGAGATCGCCCTGAAAGAGGGTTAGCAGACGACAAACCAGCAGCCGCTGTCTTGTTCGGCTGTGCTAGCCTGGTTCTTAACGCGTTGACTGGTAAGAAATACTAAGATTTCGCATGTTCCGTGCATCAGTGAACAAACCGGGCCCTCCGTGTCTAGATAAATGTGATTCTTTCTTGCGAGTCACGAAGTTTTCGTGAAAATACATGGTGAAGCACCCTGGGCAAGTATTCTGCCAGTGATGGCCAATAGCAAATATAGTTCAGCTTCGCGACGTTTTCTTAGCCGCGCAGGTTAGTGAATGGCTAGTGTCCGACCTTTTCTCTTGAAAATCACGCTTTTTCGCTTATGTGTAGCATCTGGCGGTGTTTATGTGGTGCATGAAACTCATAAAATTGGCACGCGTGGAGTGCGTTGAGCTCGCTTTGTCCTCTTCTATAACTGAACAGCATCAGGGCTTCATAGTATATGCGTGATGCATTAAAATAACACACTTTAAATTTTGCCTAGAAAGAGCTGTATAAATCGTGCGAGCGCCAATTCAGTCAGCTGGGGCTGCGCTCGATCCAGGGCCATCGTGAACTGCGACCAAGTAGTGGTCGCGTTGCGGGCTCTGTCCTGAGCAGAGGCATTCCCATGAAGATTAAACTTGATTGAGTGATCGAACGCGTGTATATCCAGGTTAATGGACTCCAGATGGCCAGATTTGATCGGTGGCCCCTCTCTCAACATCGTCCTTCTCCCGTATGTTGATTTCTTAGGCAGCGCTGTGCTGCTTGTCTTGTACATTGTTGATAGCTGGCAGCACACTGCAAGCGAAGTGTTTCCTGAGCCAGAACGCGGAGAAGACGAGGTGGCACTCAAGGGAAGAAATTGTTTGGATTGGCGTTTGACAGAGATGTTGAACGAGGCCATCTTGACGAGGATTTTCGCTGGACATTGAAGACTGTGAAAGCACCGATAGTGACAGCGCCAATGAAGATACTGCTTTTAACTCATGAGGAGGGGGTCTAGTTAACGTGCTTTGCTGGCTAACGATCTGTACGGAGTGCTTTTCGCACTCGTAAGTCACTTTGTCTGTAATTGACGTAAAATAACATTAAAATCAAACTAAAAGCACAATTTTGCTGATTCGGTACATGTAGCGCAACCTTTGTGGCCACATGCTGCAAACAGACTTGAAAAGCGCAAGCGAAGCGTGCAGTCGCGGCCTCTAGCCGTGCCGTTGGGTTGCGAAAAAAACTTTACCGTTACTGTGCCAACGGCGTCGCTGTTGAGAATTTCTTCAACGTTGCGAAAAGCATGCGTGTGCATTCGTTTCGAGGTGCTGATCAAATCTGCAACATCCGAGAGACGTCAACTGCGCACTCCGAGTTTTTAACCACTCAAGTAATGATGACGGCGCAACATGTTTAGGAACAATCGTCATGCTGAACATGCAATCCCGTGCAGCAAAAATGGCGTATCCGACTGGCAGGCGCGGACGCGCTGTACATGTACTTGTAGGGCCGTTCAGTTCATACATTTTCTTTTGGACGCACATAATTTATCAAAGCATCAATAATGCGTGGTCACGGAGCTGAAATATGAACTTTCACATCACGGTAAATAATGAGGTGGCGAGCATTTAGCACCTTCCTTGATTTCGGTGAGTATTTGGGCCTGATATTCATTTCAGTGCAGCTGATTACTTCGGTGAAAGTGGCACAGGGCGTACGTCCCCACGTCCTATCTTTCTCTATGCTAGCAGACGGGCTGACCCTTCTAATAATATCTGGGGTATTTGATACGTCCCAAAACCACGATATGATTATGAGAGACGCCGTAGTGGAAGGCTCTGGAAATTTCGACCATCTGGTGTTCTTTAACGTTCACTGACATCGCACAGTACACGGGCCTCTGCCATTTCGCCTCCATCGAAATGCTACTGCCGCGGCCGAGATTGAGCCCGCTACCTTCGGGTGGACTGACCCTTCTCCGGGCGCCATCTTGAATCGCACAGTGCGCCACCTATAGACTTATTTTTCGTAAAACATCTGGGTGCTGCCATCTTGGGCTGTTAAGCCGATGTTTTCTTGTTTTTGTACATCGCCACGTGAATTAATAAGGCCATGAAACATCGTATGCCCCATCCCAACTGTTTTATTGCGGGTGCTTCTACCGTAACACTGTTCGTTTAGTTGTTAAAGATACAGAACAGAACACAAAGGTTAACAGCCCAATATGGTGGCACTCCAACCCATCCGTAAAATAGCGTATAGTTCGTGGCCATTGCGAATAGGAGGAAAGCTTCAATGCACGAAGGTTAAAAAAAGCAAAAAAAAAAATAAAAATAAAACTACTACATTACAAATTGCCATCGTTAGGCACCTAGATATAAACCGTCGCACTGGAAACGTGTATGAGAGTAACGCGAGGCATACATAGTAGCTTACGCACTGCAGTGATGTTTATAATGCACACCCTTTAGACCAGGGGTCTCAAACTCACCTCAGCCAGAGGGCCGCAGTCACGCAATATTGTCCCGCAAGGGCCGGAGCAGCGAAGGAGGTAGGAGTGGGGGGGTGCTTGTACAGTTTGCTAGAAAAAGCTGCCATTTGAAAGAAAACTTTCCCCATATCTCATATACCGGTCATTTCTGAAGTAGATGTGGTGCCAGGATTCCAACATATAGCTACCGATCCTCCACATGACTCAAATCTGGGCGCCGGTTGGGAAATATGAGTTTTGTTTCACGGTTATGTGCATGGGATGCCTCACGGCGACAATGCCTTAAACCAGTCAGGCCTGCGTTGCTCACGAACATACTTATAAAATTAAAAAAAAAAATGTCGGGTGCAGACAGTCATGTGCGGGCCGCGTGCCGCAGTCGAGAGCCTCGCGGGTCGCATGCGGCCCGCGGGCCGCGTGTTTGAGACCTCTGCTTTAGACGCTTCTTTTGCCCAGAGAAAAGACGCAAAAGCGAAGGATACTCGTTGTCAGGCGACATAGAGTTGATGACGTATTGCTCTTGAGACGCGGCCGCAGGGTTATAAATACGTAGTCAATGATAAAGAAATACGTGCGAGCAGCGTTTATAAATTTTGAAGTTTATTTCACGATACAAAACTGAATAAGCATCGCATTATGTAAGTATTACTGAAGGAGGTTCCCTAGGGTATAATTTGATTAGTATAATAGCATTGGGTGCAAGTAACTGTAAAGCTAGTGGGCGTATATAGCAAAATATTTAATGCAAGGGAATATGAAAATAATAGTAAAGTAAGCGTAAATATTCGATCCGTGCAGTAGTGTATTCAGAACATTGGACATAAGAGAAAACGAAGTAAAACATCTGAATAAAATTTGGACAGCGTGTTGCGCTCTAATATTTTGAGGCTATGTCCTGCTACCCACTTGGTGACGTGTTAAGTTATACATTATGCAATCGGGGACCGGGCTTCTCGCAAGTCACAACGAGCCGCAGTGTGGGACACAAGCATTGCCATGGGCTCGACGTTATGGGTCGATTGAATATGACGCATATGCACGTGACGCTCCATATGCACACAGTCCGAAGCAACCGGGTTATGCAGTGGACCCCGAAAAATTGCCCTCGTGTTTCTCATTCGTCAAATGTTTTCACCTGAAGTAACTTGCATTTTCACATTCTTCCAGGTCGTCGCTCGACAACCGCATCGTCTCTGAGGTCTTCCGAGACTGTGGTGCCGTCTGCCAGCACAGCTTCCCGTTACTACGCCAGTGCCTGCCACGACAGGGAAGAGTAGTACACGCACAGCAGCGTCAACATCCACATCAACGACTACCACCACGACAAGTACGACGACAACTACCACAACCACTACTACTACCACAACGACGACTACGACGACCACTACGACAACGACGACTACGACGACCACTACGACAACCACGACTACGACGACCACTACGACAACCACGACTACGACGACCACTACGACAACGACGACTACGACGACGACTACGACGACCACTACGACGACAACGACAACAACGACCACTACGACAACGACGACTACGACGACAACGACAACTACTACGACTACTACTACGACTACTACGACTACTACTACGACTACTACTACCACTACTACCACCACTACTACGACTACGACGACGACAACAACAACGTGTAAGTACACTCTTAAAAAAATTTGTTGCATTGACTATGAGGTACAGGTGTTTTTCGCAACATTCACTACCTATTTAGTAACAACGTGTAGTAAGTTCCAACTTTACTACTACGACGCTTACTGTTTCTTCGTACTACATACAGAGTAGCAGGAAAAAACTGTAAATTTAAGGGCTCGTTTTCTTTGTTCAAGTTATCTTTTCGTCCGCTTTTCTTTCTTCACATTTACATTACAATTACTACTAATAACATCCCCGATACTTTCCTTGGCATCATTGTCTGTTAGTTTTCATTAATACAGAGTAGCAGTAATATAATCTTAGTAACTGTATGACCGCGACAGACACTTCTTTGTTGTTACGGCTACCAACACTGCGAACTGGAATAAGCCAAGAGCCAGTCTACACCTTTTTGGTTTATGTGTGCCATCGGCATTCTCGTATCAAGTGGCATTCATTACAAGAACATAAGCATGAACATAAAAAAAAACGAAATGCTATGGTTGCTCGCTTTAACGTCCTAAAGCGATTAGCGCTATGACGCAGGCCGTTGTGGAAACGGTATTGCCTTGTTACACTAAATCATAATCGCTCAGTACTGCATGTGAGTGCCCTGGTAAATACACACCGCAATGACATCTTTAGAAAAGCATCTATACATATTGGCATGAAACAACCATAAACGAGAGCACACACACGTGCACAAGATATTAAGGCTTCTCGAGACCAATACACTAACAGAAACTTTGAGGCTATAAATAGCCCTACATTGAAGTAGCACACGATGTACCACAGAGAATCCATGATTTTTGACACGGTGTTTTGGACCGAGATTCTTACACATTGCTACTTGCATATACGTGTGCCACAACGAAACACGAAACTGTTATTCGAACACAGCCGAAAAAAATTATAGCTTGCTGAAATTTTCTACAGTTACAGCATAACATACTACGGCCGCTAGAGGTAGTCACGTTCTCTAAGGGTCACGTACGCAAGTAGTGACATTTACTTGCTGTGACATACTGAGTAGTAATAACAGCGTTTACTACCTCTCACATATTTTTATGGTTTAAAACGTTAGCGACAGACAGTAATGTTGACGTCCAGTAGAAAACAGAGCTACAAGATGGGACGAAAAAGGACACAAACCAGGGCGCTGACTAACAGCCAAATGTGTTTTATTTTCCCCCCTGCCTCTGCGAAGGATGAGACTTCAATTTTTCCTTTTTTTTGTGTTTCATGGTGATTGTGGTGGAGTATATTTAAGCTGACTGGAAGAATAGAAAAAATTTGGTTGTTATTCAGCGCCGTGGTTTGTGAGCTTTGTTCGTCTCGCCTTCTTAGCGGTGTTTTCCTCTGGAAATCGCGAAACAACCAGCCCATCATCATCACCAGCCTGACTACGCCCACTGCAGGGCAAAGGCCTCTCCCATGTTCCGCCAATCAACCCGGTCCTGTGCTTTCTGCTGCCACGTTATACCTGCAAACTTCTTAATCTCATCTGCTCACCTAATTTTCTGTCTCCCCCCTCACGCGTGTGCCTTTTCTTGGAATCCAGTCAGTTACCCTTAATGACCATAGGTTATCCTGCCGATGTGCTGCGCGCCCGGCCCATGTCGATTTCTTCTTGATGTCAACTATGATATCCTCAACCCCCGTTTGTTCCCTGATCCACTCATCTCTCTTCCTGTCTCTTAAGGTTACACCTATCATTTTCCGTTTCATCGCTCGCTGCGTCGTCCTCAGTTTAAGTTGAACCCTCTTTGTAAGTCTCCAGGTTTCTGCTCCGTAGGTGAGTACCGGTAAGATGCAGCTGTTATATACCTTCCTCTTGAGGGATAGTGGTAGACTACCATCCATTATTTGAGAATGCCAGCCCATATGTGTACCCTACTCAAGGTTGACGTATTCGTAGTAACTGCGGCACTTGCTAATTTTACTGAGATAGCAGTGATATCAACACTCCAGACGCATCTTGGCCGTCGCCTTCACCGTGAGGTCCCGAGTGAAGTTCAAAGACGATAAGGATCGCCCCGCGCGTCGTATGTCCTGTGTGCGAGTGAACCCGTGCGAGGGCAGACTACAGTCGTGGCTCCAGCGCAGAGTAAACGCGCAGGCAGGCTTTCGTCGTGGCGCGAGAAGCCCTTAAGCCTTAACCACACGTGCGCGTCACAACGCGCCAGGGCGTGGCGTGCCCTCTCACTATGCGCGCCCTCTCCCTACGAAGGGAGAGGGCGCGGCTCCGAGTCTACACGACACGCGCTGTAACGTGCACGTGTGGTTAGCGCCTTAGAAGTTCATACAATTGTTTCTCGCCCCTCAGATTGCGTTGAAGCAGTAGGGGATATTCATAGTGCTTTGTGCTCCGGATACACTGGGTGCCTCCGCCATATTTGCGAAACCGAACTGTGGTCCTGCAGTGAAGAGCGCTTCTAGTCTGAGGTAGGCTTTGAGAGAAATTGTTTGTTGCTCTCAAACTACTAAAATTAGCTTGCGCTGCAGTTCATTTCCATTGTGTTTACCATTAGAAACCATGTTTTTTTTTGTTTTTTTTTGTGTGTGTGTGCGCCGCAACGCTGTCCTGTTCTCCTCGGCTCATTTTAGCCACATGTATATATCAGGCCCGTGGCCAGGAATTTTTTTCGGGGGGGGGAAGGGGGGGGGGGAGGCACCCGTTGAAAACCTTCAAAAACACCTATTTTCACTATCTATCCTCGGAAAAACACCCCCCCTCCGTCCGGATTTCGGGGGGGGGGGGGGGGGCTAGGGCCCCCCCTCCCCTGGCTACGGGCCTGTTATATATACACCCTTCGCAATTGCGTGCTTCGTCGTTTTTTCGAAAGAAGCAAGGCATATACACGTACAGGGTCACCCTCTTTTAGTGCTAACACTGCAAAGAGTGACCGCGCTCCACGGAGCGCCATCGCACACGGCGCGGCCGCGCATCGAAGATGTACAGCGCAGGCGCACAGGGTTAGCGTCACCTCTCCAGAAGCGCGTGAGTGCCGCGCTTGTTTTGCCGTGTAGCACACCTATCAAAATGCTTGCAATTACTGAGCGCGCAGCAACGGCGCGGCGGGAAAGCACACTTTGCTTATAAAACCCCTAACAGCGAAATTTTCACTTGTGACCTTTTTGCTGTAATTGCTAGCCTTGTGTCTGATAATACAGAAATTGAATCGTAAGTTCTCTAACGTATCGTATAATTAATGCTAGTGTCGTTAATTGAGAAAAATTTTAGCGTCCCTCAAAAACGCCCACCTAAAATTGCAAGAAACTATAGCACCCCACAGGGGCGAGCACCTGAGACCACGTGCGCCCAAGCTTCGAGGACGCTGAACGCGCAGCTTTCAAATCAGGGGACCCACGCGCGGTGAAGAATCAAACGATGTGGGTGCTTTGAGCGTGTCCCCATCAGGAAAAAGAAAAGCATTCGTGGCGTAAGGAGCCAAAACCACCTTGAGAGCAGCCCGACAAATGAGCGAAAGGGGCGAGGCAGAATAGCCCTCGTCGGGTGCCATTCGTGGTTTTGTGTACGCCCCGTGAATGTTCTGCGACGTTGACAATACAGCGAAACCTCGGTGATACGATCACAGCTCGTACGAATTTCGGGGTAACGCGAATTTTTCTTTGGTCCCGGCCAAGGCCCATTTGTCTGCAATGTAATGGAGTGCGGTTGTTGCGAACCGATTTTCCCTCCGCAACGTTTGATACTAACGTACGCTACCGTCCAGGTACGAAGAGTTGCTGCCCGCGCTGTCGTGGAAGACGCGTCAAGCGCATGCGAGCACGGGAACGCAAGCGCGGGCATGCGCGCATCACCACCAAATCGTCAGAATCGCGGTGTCAACATGCGTGATTGTTGAGGTCGCACTTGTGCGGGCACGGCTGTAAATCTTCCAGAAAACATCCCCAACACCTCCGCGATAACAAAATCATAACGTTGGACCGTGGTTCGGAAATTTTGTGGCCTTGATCTATCGCGTCAAAGCGCTTCTTCCGTTGCTCTCGCCGCAGTACTCTAGCGTCATGCGAAAAAGTATGCTAAAATTTGGAAGGGGTTACTGCGGTCGCGGGTCACAACGCACCTGGTTAATTAATTGAACACGCGCATACAGGCCCCATATTTAGGAGTGCTGGTATGATTGCCGACATCTGAAAACTTAACTGACAATCATTCAGAGTTCTTCCTGACGTTGCTGTGGTCCTGAAAAACAGTAAATGAAAATTTATACCAGCGTTCTTTTGTCGCATGCTAATTTTTCATGCTTTCTGGTCATACGAATTTCGGATGTTACGAATATTTGTGGTGGTCCCGTGAGATTCGTATCACCACTTGCTTTTTTGTGTGGAACGTCGCAAGGGGCCTCTGTCTACGCTGTCTACGCCATACTACTGGCGATATCGCGATGTGCTGAAAAATGAGCACTCACACTTACTTTTAAACGAGATTAAAATATCTTAAAAAGTCGCAGTTTCGCCGCAAGGGCAAAGCAATGAATGCGATAGCAAGAAATTGGAATGTCACACGAAGAACGACAAGCAGCTCGATACTTGTAGCGCGCCGCTGAAGCACAAAGACAGACGCTCGACAAGAACGTGAGTTCTTCTCGAGCGTCTGTCTTTGTGCACGGAATGTCTGTCTTTAGGCACGGACCGAACTTGCAATCTTCTAAGGTTGCAGGTTCGGTCCCTGCTAAGGCCAAGTTATCTTTTCGTCCACTTTACTTCCTTCACATTTATATCATAACTGCTAAAATACCTATACTTTGTCTTGGTATTATTGGCTGTAAGTTGTCATTAATATTTTTCTAACAAGGAAAAACGAGCCCTTAAAATTCCCGGTCCTTTCTATACTCCACGTAGTACTTCAGAATACCCGAAGCGTAAGTATTGAGAATAACGATGTTCTATTTTTTTTTATACCTTTGTTCCTCAGATCGGCCAATCGATCCAAGTTACGTTAGAAGAGGTAAGTGATGTTATCGTAATCGACATCCCGGGAGACAGGGCGGCTTATCTTGAGCATTTTGGACTTAATAGGCGAAGCTGAAAAAAAAATGATCCTGCAAAAGACATAATAAGAACGAAGTTCGAAGTTACAACTAGTCGAAGTTCAAGCGTGCCTGTTGTGTTGAATAGACAAACCTGGTAGCATGTTCACAGACATTACAGACCCTGCAGGCATTGGCTTTCAGCATTGCAGGATGTCCCGGCTACATTACACATTTATTTTCTGCTCTTACACAACTACGATAAGTTCGTAGTGAAATGCAGCTAGTTTTGCGATTGATAAGTTCTTTTATGTTATCTTGGTTTTTATGCAAGTGTCTACGCCATAAGTTCGTTCTGCTGATTCACCTATTGAATATAGTGGACTCGAAGTCGCAGGGAAATCTTAGTCAGATGGCAATTTTTCGATCACCGTATTAGGCGCATGCGCACCGACGCAATCCAGAATACTGTCCAGCTTTGCCCTGCCTTCAACGATACAGCCAAGGGACGTGAGCCTATTCGAGCATGTGTATTCCGAATAGGCTAATACTTAGATCTGAAAACCTCGGTCTTTAAGGCCTTTGAATAATGACAGACGAGGAAACCTTTGTGTCGCTTTTGTTTCTTAGTACCAATATTTTGAAGGCCTTGAAGTTGAAGCACTTGCGCCTTGTCTTTTCCTCACGTCAACTTTCATAGCAATGGTTTTTGGCGAACATTTCTGAAGTGCCCGAATTCGAGCCGCCAGCATTGTGTTAATCACAAGAGAAATTTTTTGCGCTTTTATAACTTTTCTTTTCTTTTTTTTTTTTTTTGCTTTGCTTTACTCTTCAGAGCTTCACGGGCTCCTGTGCCAGACGGATGCTACAGCCTTCCTGGCAGTTGTAGTACCGTTAAGCTGCGACTTCGTCATGGTTGACGTATCGGTGTCGACCCCTCGGCAAAACCCTAAGTACCCGTACGTGGCGTCTGTGGAAATTATTCCAGGTATGCTTTATTTATACAGTAGGCTACCGTAGAACATATTTCACACCACAGAGTCAGCTTGGGGTGATCGTGTGGTCTTGCTTGCACTCGGCGAAGTTTACCAGCTACGTTTTCCGACTCGTCCCCACATGCTGTCCCGCCTTGTAAACGTGCATTGATGTCAGTTATGAAAATGAGCTACGGAATAGTCCCTAGCTTCCTTGAACCAGGAAAGCGGTATTTATTTATTTTTTACTTCATTTTGAATTTTGTTGATTTATTCATTTATTTAACTTCAAGGCCAAGGACATGGCAGAGAGGACTGTGTTAGAATACAAAGAAAAAAAATAACATAAAGTGCAGTAATACGGATAAGCGGGCTAGTTGGTTTAGCTGCATACTGTAACTTTAGCGCAGACACACGAGAACACACAAGAAAGGAACACACGGACCAGCGCTGGTCCGTGTGTTCCTTTCTTGTGTGTCCTCGTGTGTCTGCGCTAAAGTTACAGTATGCAACATAAAGTGGTAGTAAAATATTTATTGAGCTAATTTCCACATTTCGAAATTGCACAATCATCACTGAGAAAAACAAATAATCAACAAATGTCCAACAGCCTAGTACTTATACAATGGTGGCAAATGCTTCGCTGAAAAGTTTGTAATCACCAATCTATGCTACAGCGGAGGGAAAGTATTTGCGCTTAATTGCTGTGCTTGATTAAATGGTGATATGTTTTTCTTGATGGGACCTCTGCGCAGCTTGCGGACTTGATTATTTGCGTATTGAACACTCCTTACTTCTTAATTGGCCGAGATTTATCGCACTCGCATCGCTCTATGTCAACATAGCCCACGAAACTACATCACTGGAGATGCAGCTCCGCGCAGGGAGAACTTACGACCCCGCGAAGCATTGGCCGTGAAGCAGGGCGTATATTGGTGCTTAGGTTGTCGCAGTGCAAGGAATAGCGGGGCATGAGGGGTATTGCAGTGTAAGCGGGGTGGCGGCAAGTTCTGTGGATGGGGATTGTAAAAAGGAAGATCGCATGTGTAGGAACCGGCACCTTCTGATGGCCTGCGTCTGTGGTGGCACCGTTACTGTCGAAATGAATGCACATCGGCACTCCATCGCCGCAATAGAAAGGCGCCTCAGTGTTGTGTGTTACATTACTGTTTTCTACTGTTTTTTAACGCGGAAGTGTTTTATGCCGGGGTCCACTAAGGCTTCATTGACGTATTTCTGTCGCGGATATGGCGCTGGTAAAACGCATTCTAGCGGATTAAAAAGAAAAAAACTAGAAGAAAAAGTTTCACTGCCGGAAACCGAACCTATGACCTCTGTCCGCGATGACGGGCGTCCGGGGCTCCCGGGGCTCAGCCGACTACTAAACTGACGAACATGCACGAGGTTACACAAACGCGCCTTATGTCTCTCAGACATTCTCTATCACACGGTGCGCTCTGTTGTTGGTGCTAGGCGGGACTAAAGTCCCTTGCGGGGAGGGCCGCTGCCGCCGTCTGTGAGCCGTGAATTGAAGTACTGCGTCATGACACTAACGAGCACCGATAGAGAGCGATTGGACGACAACGCAGTTAGAGCGTCGTCATGCAAGCGAGAAGCGCTAGCCCTGTTGTTGGCTGGCCGCGGTAACATCTAGGAGTCGCCCTTGACGCAGTTAAGTTCTTCGCCTTTCGCTTCGTGTTAACGTGTGATGGCTGGTTGTCGGACTCTAGTGCAGCTTCCACACGCACCAAATGTGTTTTTCCGCCGCCTACTGCTTGGAGTTTGAAAACACCGACTAATAAAACTGATGCATTAAGCGTAGCAGAAAGGTAACTATGTCGACGGGCGAATGTGGTGCCTTCGTAGAGTGAGACAGAGGCAAGTGTGGCGTGGAATGCCTTCCCGCGTTCACGGCTCGAGCTACGAGTCTCTGCCTCCCATGTTGCTGAAGCACAGCGTGGAAGTGTATGCATGAGCACAGGCGTAGGTCACCCTATTACTCAGGAGCGCACACCTTGCCGTGTCTCTCCTCAATTTACGACGCGTTATCCTGTGATTGTTGATGCCATCTGTGCGCGGGATTCACGATATGCTGTGTCCAGCTATATGTTTACAACTTCAACTACCACAACGGTTGAATTATGGTCATTGGGCGTTAGTCGTCGCGATGGAGATGTGCCACTAGGCGTCAACGCGGTCGCATCCACGCCCAACGGTGCTATAGCGGCCAATCCCCAATAGGCATCGTACAAGCTCTCCCGGATCAATGCACAATAAACAATCAACGACTTTTGTCAAGACACGTTCCACTTTCGTGTTATGCCGATTCATCTAATGCAGAGATCAGTCAAGATTTTTTTTTTTCAATTTGACACTATTGAGGCGGCACCAAAAGGCGTCGCATGTCGGTCAGCGAATAGCAATAACACGCGTGCAGCAGCCTCAGTTAAGTGGCAATGTTCAAGGGGACAATGAAGGGAAACACCAAAGCCGGTCGAGACGCGTCAAAATTATTCTTTGACAGCTTTCTTGTCTCTCGTTTCCTGGCCAGTGGTTTCACGCTTTTGAATGCAGCGCCAATATGTCCGTGTGATGTTGCAAATCTCAATGCGTTCTCTTTCGCGTTTTGGCTTTCGGGTACATCGGACCTAATATATTTTCTAAAATTTGCCATATGGACGATGTGGCTGCGTTGGAATGAAACGTTGTTCACTGTTTTCGATAAGCAAGTAGACAGGCCGCCTCCAAAGATCTAAGAAGTCGTGACTAGTTGGAAAGAAAACACCAGGGGTGGCGTCTCCACCTGATTCCTTTTCGTGCATTTCTGACTTACCATGCATGATTTTGCTGCAAAAGCTGTTTTTCATTTTCGAAAGAGTTATTTACTGAAGCGGCAAAGAAACTTCTTCTCCCTAGTTTCCCGCAAATGAAGGTAGAATTTAGCGGTGGCGAGAAGCCAACCATAAGAATCGATCACGAGATATCTGAGATGATTTTCGCAATTGGTTTTCTGTGGATCTTGTGATATTTTCCTTCGTGTCCTTAAGCTAGTTACTCTTGAAATAAATGTGGCTTTTATATGGGGGGCTTCTATCGTCGTACGGTTAATAAACTGCCTCTGTTTCAGCGTCACTCGAAACAAAAATAGTGCAGCATGTGGCCCAGAGCACGCCGCTCCTGCTGTCCTTCAAGCGAAGCGTGCTCCGCAGTGGACGCTTTCAGCCGCAGGCCGTGGCCAGGGGCCTCTTCCAGAAGGTCGTCGACATGAAGGCGCACGGCATGGCTCTCACCGACCAACAAATCGCGGACGCCGACGCCAGAACGGTCTCGCAGGACGCCCAGGTTCGTTCAGAAGGGATCAGTGGCTTTCCATTTATTATGCCAGCTCTAGCGCCGAGTGACGCCCTTTGCTTATCTTTCAGGCCACCCTCTCTAGCCACGGTGTGAGTTGTGGGAAAACCTGGATAAAAATAAAAACGTATAGAGAAGTAATGAGATGAGTTAAAGGCCAACTCCGGCGATTTTTCGAGGTCAATGGATCTCAATGAAATTCGCTGGGTGCGTTCCTTTGCACATTTCCGTCATTTATGCCAAATTTCAAGCTTGAGAGATATGCTGATTGTTTGCAAATGAATTGTCTGCAAACGCCCAACCCGGCTTCCCACAATTATTGGCAACATTGCGTGTGTGACGTGTTAGTTTGCCGGTCGACGGAAGTGACGCAGCCGATGGGTTCGTCAACTTTGGCCGCTACAGCGTATATTGTGCTGGCCACAAGGCGACGGTGTTTGGCCGGCGCTTCGCTGGTTTGGCGCGCGATTTTCTGTTCTCTGTGGAGGAGCGTGCGATATTCCGCGTCGGCGGGACCAGCATGCCTTGCACGACTTCCGGTTTGTAAGAAACTACTACGTCATACGTAGACAGTACACTCGGTTGGGTTTCGGTTTCGGTATTGCGCCTTTTTGCTTATAAAAAATTATCTTCGAATTTACTGAGCATTTCAGCTATCGGGCGCGTGACAAGAGTGTCTCCAGGAACATAAAAGCACCATTACCCTGACACGGTCAAAAGATCACCGGAGTTGGCCTTTAAAGGGGCTATGACACGGTCACCCAAGATTCTGTAGTTTTCAACAATAACTAGAAGTAGAATGTCTATTATGCCTATACAGATATGAAAAGTGGGCTGTAAAAGAATGCATCTGTGCAAAACAGGCCCTAGAAGTCGCCAGCTGCACACCCCGCCGACTGACGACGACCGGCACTCGGCCACGGCGCGTGTGACGTCATGTGCTGCAACGAGCGGAGCCGTCGTATTCTGCCGCAGTTTCAGCTGCAGCAAATCGTTCAGTTTTAGTGCCAAGCGGATGACAGCTAAAATATCTGGATTTCACGCGCCGCTGACCACGTAACAGTATCGTTCGTCGGAATGCAGACGCTCGCACAGCAAGCTGCTCGTTACGTGGCGCCTCGCGAGTGCGCCATTGTTGCCCGACTCTGGGGCAGCTGTCGTGTTTATAAAAATATTCAATTTTAAATTAGGTGCTCTACCATACACGCTAAAATTTCGCCAGCTTATATGTGAATGCAGAAGGATTAACCCACATAACACAGATTATGATCGAAAATAGGGTGTCATGGCCTCTTTAAGCTAAGGTTTGTACATGATACAGTGGATATTAAGGTGTGTCATGAGTTCAAATTTGAGTTTCTATATTAGAAATTAGTGTAAGAAGCAATTACTTCTCAGAAACCTCTCGGATGTAGCTCGTGGCGGCACTTGAAGGACCGCTTCTTTCGCCGTGGCTTCGGCAGCGGGTGAAGCAAGGAAGCCTAAAGTGTATGCCAATGGGATGGAACCGGTGCCAGGGCCACTCCCAGTTCACATAGTCTTGCATTCGGACCGTATCAGACCTTTAGTTCATACTATGTAGACAGGCTGATGATGATGATGATGATGTAGACACATTTGTCACATCATTTTTAAGAAGATTCGTCGTCTATGCTGTTTTATGTTGCTCCATGAAGCGATGACTCCTCATTCAGATCTTTAATTTGTCACCTGTTCTTTCTTACTCGACAGAAATAAGGTTATTCGTAGCCATAACTATACCGATTAGTGGAAGTATTCAATTCAATTCACTTTATTTCCCATCTTACGAACACAGATGGAGGGATTGTAGGTAAAAGCTGCTTAACGGCAGCTTCACGAGCCTACAAACCTAAAGTACAGCAGGGAGGCAGTTGTAGAAATCAGTGGCGTAAATCCATGAAGACCACAAGGGGGGGACACACACCTTGCAATGGCGGCCATTTTGTTTTTATATAGATGCTTTATTTTTAATCATATAAAAATAAATTATGCATTCATATAATAATAATAATAATAATAATAATAATTATTATTATTATTATTATTATTATTATTATTATTATTATTATTATTATTATTATTATTATCATTATTATTATTATAAAACAAGCATCGGCGCCTAATCAGAAAAAATAGCATTGAGTATCCAGTAGTAATCGACATCGCATGGCGAAGTTTCTAATAGCAACTCGTAGGCAGGCGCTAGCATTTTTGCAGCTGCATTATTCGGGTTAAATTACGCAATAAAAATTGTAACACTTTTTGTGATAACGCATAAAGGTATTCCCCATCGTGTGTACCGGCTAGAAGTAAGTACTTAGTTTCTGTTCAATGAAGGTGCTTCAGATTTCAGAGTTGGTTTTACGGAAAGCGCGTTGTCCTTGACTGTCAAGAAATTCAAATGTGACAGTTGGACGACAAATCTCGAGGGGGGGACACTTGCATGGGGTGTCCCCCCCCCCCAGCCTGAACACAGGGGGGGGGGGTCAGGACCCCCCTGACCCCCCCCCCATGATTTACGCCACTGGTAGAAATATACAATTCAAAACATAAGGATTACATAATTACACAAGGATCACCAGAGAATACGCGAATCAACACTATGTACATATAAGCAAACTTAAACTGAAGCCATGTTGTTTAAATACTTAGCGTGAAGTTATTTGCGAGTACACGTAAACAAATCGAAATCAGCAAGAGCGTAACTATTCAGCAGAGACGCAAGAGTTTAATGAAGGCGTTCTTTTCCAAGGTTAAGTCGAGGTGTCGGCACGACCCATTCTTCGCCATGTCTTGCTGGGTAGCCCACTGATTTGTTCCTTAGTTCTGCTAATTTCCCGAGGTTACTTATAGCCTTTCTTATTTCCGATTTAAACAGGACACTAAGGCGATATTTATAAATGTTGTGTACTTTAATCGCTCTGGAGTGAAAAAAATAAAGCTACAGTTGGACATTGGTATGATGAGTCTGAGATATCTTTTCTGGATAAGTGAAGGCGTTCAAGGTTAGTGAACGTTGTAGTACCCCAAACTAACTGGCAATAATTTAAACGTGAGTTGAAAATTGTGTTGTATATCAGTATCTTAGTTTGTGTGGGAAGGATATACTTTAAATATCCTATAGCACCAGTAATTTGAGCTGTTTTGAGTGATACGTGGGCAACATGATAATCCCCATGCCATACTGGAGGAAAATATGAGCCCTAGGCATTTGAACTGCTCCACTATTTCGACAGGGTGAGAATTCAGGATAATATCTTCACGTGGTGGGAATCAGTTTATTTTTCGGCCGAAAAATGACAGCCTTAGTCTTACCCTCGTTGAGCTTCACTAAATTAGCTGCGGACCAAACTTCAAGAGTTTTCGTTGCGGCTCTTGAAGTTTGTATCTTGCAGTATCTTGCAGAACGACGACAGTATCTTGCAGAATACTGTCGTCGGTCAACCGAACACCTCGACTGGCCCACAATCCTTATTAATCAACTTTAACCATGTCAACCAGTCGTCAACACAATCAATGCAAGCAACCGGAAATCGGCATAACTGGAATTTTTCTGGCATTTTGCCTCACGTTCACATATAAATAATACCAAAATGGTAAGCCCGTTCCTGAGACATCTAATGAATAGTTCAATTTATTTACATAATTTGATGTGATAATATAAGCTTTAATTATGAACGATAGCTATACATGTTATTCTTTCCAGTACTGAAAATATTATTTGAATGTAATTTCAGTTGAACGTATCGTTTTTGTTCCGAGTGCCATAGGATCACTTGGTTGGCAGGTTTCGATGCGTTACTTGAAATAGGCGACTACATGCACTGACTCACGTTCGTTACAGATTCTGTCCGACGAATTACACATGAAAAATACCAAATCGTACCACGGCCTCATCAGATACGACGTGTTCGTTGGAAGACGTTCCGTCTTAAGGTCCATGATGCAGGATGTGGCCAGGTAAGAAAACTGCGCTTCACAGAATACATTTTTCTTAATTTTGGCATGAAATGAATCCGAAAAAAGGGCAGCATAGAACTTCGCACTGGCATTGCCAATGCGCGTACGCATGCACTGTTTGCAGAACAAAGTAGAAATGCTTTACGTATTAGTCGTCAAAAACCTATTGAGTTCACAGGTGAGCGTGCCTTGCTTGTCCTAGATAATTGTTTACGCCAATCTAACACTAAGCTAACATGTCTTTCACAATTTGGTGTACTGCGCAAGAACACGTGTGAAGCACAAGAAGACGCACAGTGTTGACAAACAACGCAGCTTGTCGAAGGGAGCGCGCCGCGTTTACCCCCATTTTGCATGGATGAATAATAATGACCTGCAATGGCATTAAACCTTCCTGAGACCCATCTGCATTTCCGGCACTATATATATATATATATATATATATATATATATATATATATATATATATATATATATATATAGGGCCATCAACTGCGACACCAACAGCCTGTTTTATTGCGACGGAAACTATATGAGTACTCTCCAGAGGCGTAGCCAGGGGGGTGGCACACCGGGCCTGTGCCCCCTCCCCTCCGAATGTTTTTTGCTCCATGGCATACAGAGCTCAAAATGGCACTCGACCACATCTGTCTGCCCGGCCCCCACTTTAGATCAACGAGGTGCCCCCCCCCCCCTTTCCGAAAAAAATTGAAGGACACTTTGCAAATTCCAAAGTGTGTTCGGCGAAAGCTTGTGGCCATTCGACTGACTATGCCATGTCTTTTTTTTTCTTTTACACTCTCAGTGGGATGGCACACAAACGGAATGTGTGCGTGTTTTCTTTTTTAATTTTTTACGGCGAATCGCAGCGAGACGCGAGACTAATCTGCCTCCGTTCGTGCAAACGCCATCCGCGTTCCAGCGCTTAAATTGACGGACACTTTGTAAATTACAGTGTGTTCCGCGAACGCCTGCGTCCATTGAGACGGGGTCGGTCAGAATGGAACGCGATGCGCGCGTCTCCCTCCTTGCATGATTGGAAACGCTGGGCAGGGCGACGCTACGCAAGCAAAGCGCGAGCGCTGTAGAGTTCGACGCGACCGGCGTCCGTTTGCGCACCCCGTTGGCCACCGGGCACCGTGCCAGGGCTCGGATGGACAGACGGATGCACGGGCGGGCGGACACCGACGGACGGACGGACATGGACGGATGAACGGATGGACCGACGGACGGACACGGATGGACGGACGGACAGAGGGACGCACGGACGGACGCAGACCGACGGATGGACGGATGGACACGGACAGACGGACGGACGGAAGGACAGACACGGGTGGACGGACAGACACAGATGGACGGACGGACGGACACGGGTGGATGGACGGACGGACAGACATGAACGGACGGACGGAGAGACACGGACGGACGGACGAACGGACATGGACGGACGGATGGACGGACGGCGGACGGACGTGAGCATGAGACATTAAAGGCTTTCGCCTTAAAATTTTTGCCTACGCCCCTGGTACTCTCTACAGGTCGATCAGGGCACTCTCGACGAAACAGCAGAGATGAAACAAGCCGGCCATCTCCGTCGCGCGAAGGGCATGCGATGACATCGCCACGCGTGCGCGGGCTGCCGTCGATAGCTCCTTTATGCAGAGAGGAAACGCCCCGCCAGTCTTTCGTCTGGCGAAGGAGCATGAAGGGATGCGGGGGGAATCTGTCACTCGGGCAGCAAATGCGAACTTCGGTCAAAAGGGCGCGTTCATTGGCGCGCGCGCTATCTCAACAGACATCAGTAGACGACTCCTAGCATTGGACGTGCTGTGCTCTCAATGCTTACTTCTCGCCCAGATGACAGACAGCACGAAAACCGCTTTGCTCCCTGGAGCGGCTGTGTTCCCTTAAACCAGCGTTTTGTGTATTTACGCATCGTAGTTACGTAAAGTCGTTAGCTGCTATCCTTAATTTGTATAACAACTCAATTTGTTGCTATAGCATTCGTTGCGTCTCATTCGCGGCTAAACTGTAATATTTTTTGTTAGCCTTACACCACCAATATTGTTCCATGGTTAGCATGCATGCAACATGAACACGTCCTCTATTTATATTAGTTTTCTTGAAATTTCCCTTCTTCTAACGTGACCTAATTTTCTGACGAGTGAATCGTCGCTTGAATTTTTCCAGAGAGTTTCGTTCCCTCATTATTAATACTTTATTCTCAGGAAGCCGTCCATTACGTTCGTGTACCGGTTGTCGGGATTAAGCCGCACATTCACCCACCTTTATTTCGACAACTTCTACTCGAGGAAGCTCAAGGAAGAAAACTTGGTGAGATCCTAGGCATTCATAGCGTAATCCTCTTTGTTTTGTATTTTTCACTTCGACCGTGCACTGGCGTGCGTTTGACTTCAGATTTATCATCGCCCTCTTATGCGTTCGTTGAGAAAAAATGTCGTACGCCAAATAAATGTGTTCTGTATAGTAGTTTACGTATTTGGTTTAGTAATGCCCCCAAAACGCTACTTTGCTACATAATGTATACTGACTGTCGTTTCCAGCTTGTTGAGTGTGAATTGTTAGTGTGCTACGCTATTGAGACACTAAGAATAAGGCAAAAATAGATGTTCTTCTCTCAAGTATGCTTCCCGTTTTATACTCAACTAGTGCTTCCTGGAATACACTTTTACGCATTAACAAATATAAGAAAACTCTAACTGTATAGGGCTCGCTACGTACATAGCGCTACGTGTGTGATGTAATGCCAGTTCGCTAGCGTGCTCTGAATGTAAAAGATATTATTTCTATGCCTCGTCAGTTGTTAATCGCCATTTCCTGATGTGCCACCCTGCGTGGCGTCACAGGGGAGCCTTCCGGCAGTAGCATAGGCCCATGCACTTGCCATGTCACCTACGTCTGAGCGCCAGTTTACGGACTAGGTTACTTAGTGTTTAGTTAGTACTCCGAAAAGGGAATATATACAAAATGCAAGCGCTGA
>JALIZH010013681.1:0-16746 GCA_030522465.1 Rhipicephalus appendiculatus
CGCAGCATCAAAACGGGGAAAACAAGAGCGAAGTGCTGCACTGTACCCTGAGCCCTCCTTAAACATTCACTGTAAACAGTCATATGGCTCGTATGATTAAATTAGCTTAAATTGCTACAGTTGCTTAATAAGTTACCTGAACCACGGCCGCTCGATCTCCCCCCTTTGGTGCGGCCTGCCGATTCGGGAGGCGAACAAAAGAGCGCGCGTGAAAGGGAAAGTTGACTGACTGGCCACGATGGCAGGTGGGGGGCGCTGCATATCGGCGAAGTAATGACCCTAGGACCTGCTTGCACTGCGTCGCGTCGCGCGAAGGCAGAATCTCACTACTCCTCCCTATTTTGTCACAGTATTCTGCCCTCGTACGGCCAGCATGCGATGTTTTTTTTTCTCTCTGGACTGCCTTTAGGCTTAGAAGTCTGCGGACGAATTTCAGTGCAAGCGATGCCTAAAAACTGTTGTGTGCCGCTTTGCAAGCCGAACGCTTCACGAAAACCCGGAACTATGCTACCACGAGCTGCCGTCCAAAGAAAACCTCCGGAATGCCTGGCTGCGGAACATTTCCCGAGAAGGGACTGACTAGGACAGCCATTGGCAGCGCAGCTCCAGGACATCCGTGTGTTCGCTTCATTTCACAGCAGACGACTACAAGGTAGGAATGAAACGCAAGTTATTGCTGCCAACAGCCGTGCCGACTCAGTTTCCGTCCTACCCAACCTACATGTTGCCTTCTCGTTCCAAGGAGCGCAAAACACTTCTTCGTGCACCCCGTGGCTAGCGCACGAAAGCGAGAATTTCAGGGAAACCGGTGTCAGTGAGGGAAGAAAAAAAAAACCGTCTCCGTTTAGAAGACTTTGATGCTGAAAGCATAGACAGTGAATACCAGTCGCATGGCCGCTCGATCTCCCCGTGCCAGACGCAAGAAAACATACGTTCGGGCGAGTCTACATGTTATCAGCAGCACCTACAAAGCGGACTGAAACATGAAGAATGCCAGACGACATTCGACCTGGCTGGATATATAGCAGAGACTAAACGAAACGCACACCGCCTGGAAGTGAAAGTGCAGAGACTGAACGAGCGCTTGCAAGAACTTCAGAAAAACGGTGACGAATTCCGAGAAAAAGTGGAGCAATATGAAAAGAACCGTGCTGTGCAAGCTCTTAAGGCTCTTTCGACAGCCGCGCAAGAGGGAGATTGGACTGCTAACTTTGTCATGGAACAAATTATCAACTTCGATAAGACGCGACCAACATGCCAGGAGCCCACGCTGCGGGAATGTGTATTGTGGAAGGCGACATCTTGCAAAAGTTACGATCATGTACGAGGGAGGAAGCTGCCGTGTCGAAGCACCCTACAAAGATTTGTAGGATCTTCCACAGGAGAAACTGGTGTAACCAGCCTCATGGGAACGGCTCCGAGTAGAGAACAAGGCTTGCGGTCATAACAAGAGCCGCACTGCAGCCTTATCATTGATTAAATGCAGCAGAAAGTGATCTATGATCGTCAAGTTGATAGAATTTTCGGGCTAGTTGATATCGACTGCGAACGTCGAGCTGGTGGTGCCACTGATCATGTATCCGGTCATGTATGTCGTGGAAACAATACGTCACGACGCGGGAGTAATTGCGCACGGTACCCGTATAAATATAATATACATTAAACCTCGGCTGTAGTCACCATGCTTTAATCATTCACTACATTATTAAAAAATAATATTTCATTACCGTACGAGCGATAGCAAGACGAGGATCATGTGGTTCCTCGTTGCCTCAGTGGCGCAGCTTAAATCAACAGTTTGCATCTAATTTAGCGCATGTATCAAGAGCCATCTACCTCTGTTCCAGCTAAAGTGTCTGCAATCTCGTCATGGGAGCGTCTCAAGTGAACCATTTCAAAACACCGAGCAGAACTACATGAAACTACCCGGGCATTTAGCTCACTGTGGCTGAAGGGAGCTTTGGGAGAAACATCTGCGTCGCCGGTAGCTAGCGCCATAGCCAGTGCGGCGGGTTGAAAGAGAACTAGCGCTCTCACAGGCGGAGAGGAGCATTCGGCGGGCCGCACCAAAGGGGGAGATCGAGCTGCCGTGCCTGAACTGATATAAATTAGCCCTTTTCTGCAGTTTTGGAAGCTGAAATGTCATTTTACCATTCATAGTAAATAACAGCGCGCAAACAAGCAAGATGAGAAAGATCAAACAGGACTAGCGCTGACTACCAACAACTGCGTTTATTTTTGCAGTACGTGTGCACATGCCATGATTTGTCATAGAAGCGTCGAACGCTCAACTGCGAAGATAGATGCTGCCTCAGGGTGTGGGAACCTCGTAGATGACACCAACGTTGCACGGGACAAAGCATTTGGCATTTTCTTCTTGTACTCCTGACTTGCAGGACTTGGGCTGTTCACTTTGCACAGCGAACCGAGTTTCATGGGTGCCGAATAAACGATGTTGACGCTGGCGTGTGCGGCAGCATTTTGATGTGGTGGGACACACCATGTATAAATAAAGTATGACGGCAAATTTCTCTCATTCGTCGAATGGCTGGGGCGTAGTCGAAAATCGCCGCGGCCTTATGATGACTTCCGCTAAACCACACAAAAACTGTTCATGAAAGCCTGCCGTCGAAAATTGCTGGACTTGGTGAGTTTGCGTGAACATTACAGCAACATTAGAGACAAGCAATTTGGCAATACATTGCGCCCAATGTGGATGCACCCCAAACTCCCACCAGACGCGCATCGTGCGCCCGTACAGAGATAACCGTGCCCGCGAGATATATGAAGCCTTCGCGATCTATGTTGCAGCTCATTCTTGTATCAGCTCCCCATCTGTCACACTGACAAAGAGATTATCTATCTCCGCAGTTGAGCGTTCCACGCTTCTATGACAAATCACGCGTCATGTGGGCATGTTCTAGGAAATTCTTCTCCCTCTCCTCTGTTTTTTCCCCTTTCGAAAAGCGTCTATATCTGTACTGCAAAAATAAACGCTGTTGTTGCTAGTCAGCGACCTTTGTTTTCGCGCTGTTTTCTACTATGAATGTACCAACAAGCTCAGGTTCACGCGTTTCTCAAGGTCACTTTACCACCCAAGATCGAAATACAGTCCCCCCTTAGCAGGTTGCAAAACGGGCTGAACACTTTTATGTTTTTCCTGGTAGTCAAGCGTTGGAAATCATGGGAGTTGCGCCGATGTAAAGCAGGAGCTATGCAAAAAAAATGATGTGGGGCGGATAATGGAGTATTCAAATAAGCCAATTTCGTCACTTTCCAATCACCGATCAGAGTCATCGGCTGTGGTCGGAATGGTGATCAGCCTAAGCGCCAACTTTGCAAAAGAAGAAAGGAATTGTAAACTTAAGGGCTCGTTTGCTTTGTTAAACATAGTAGAGCATCGGACGCGTTATTCGAAGGTCGCAGGTTCGGATCCTGCCGGTGGCAAGTTATCTTTTCGTCCACTTTCATTTCTTCACATTTACATTACAATTACTTCTAATAGCTTCCCCTATACTTTCCTTGGTATGTTTGTCTGTTAGTTCTCATTAAAACTTTGCAAAAGGTATTTCTGGACGCATACTTGAAATAACCCACGAAGCGTCAGCGTCTCGCTGTTTTGAGTACACTAAACACCAACCACAAACAAAAGCAACATAAGGGCATGACGTTTGGGCTCCCGCTCGAGAGCCTTTTTGTTCACAATGAAAAATGATTCCGCGATAAGTCCAGTTACGTATGATTTACAATATGACGTAGGCTACGTGCGTACACTTGTCGGAAGTTGCCGTCGTTACGATTAAGCGTGCGCGTCGTTCTTTATTCTTTGTGGCCTTTTATTTGTGATTGGCGTTTATTTTAATTGTATTCAAGTCTCTTGACAAGACAGGTTTCCGTCCGAATCTCGACTTTGTTTCGCCGCCTTCAAGTTCCAGTATTCGTCGAACCCCAGAAACCGGGCAGGCGTTCTACAGCTGGCCTCATTTATAAAAACATTAACACCAATACTCTCGCCACCAAACCATGACCCAGTTGGTACTTAACATTGCGTACACTTGCCACGTATGCACGTAATCCTCTACAGCATTTCAGGCTGCATGTAACCGATCCGAACGTCGATGGCCAAAAATGTTGAGGACCTCCTGACGTGCATGTCTGTAACATCCATGCTGTTCAAATCGTTAACAAACACGCTCTCTTCCGCTTTTCTTGCCTTTCTCACATCGTCACTATTTTTCCTTTTATTCTACTGCACGTCTCCCTGTACCCTCATTACTGATCTCTCCGTATGCGCCTGGGACCAAGCTTCTATTTTTCTCTGCTTCACTTCGTCCTTCTTTAACATGCCAAGTGGTTTCAGTATGCAGCTTTACAAGCCTCCAGTGGCCCCCCTACCGCCGGCTCTCCTCCACCTGGGTGGCCTTCGTCATCACTGCCGCCGCTTTCTGTAGCCGCTTGTTTTCGAGCTTCTCAGACTGCCGCACCTCGCCCAACAGACATCACCTTCTCACTCGTTCGTTTCTGCAATAAACGACTAACGATCTGCGTCAGTGCCGAAACACCACGTTGATAGCTCATCCAAACGTCCTTTCACTAAGTGGACGCACATTCTCGCCTTAAAATTTCCCTACTACTGCAAAGGGAAATTTGTTGTTCTTTTGTTCTTTCCGGCACGCACAATGCCTGCAAGCTTCCGCATTTTTTTTTTATTTTCTCAATTGGTCTTTTTTCTCCAAATTTCCCTTGGGCTCCTTTTCTTTTTCCTCCTTTTCTATTTTTCCGATGGGCTTTAAACCCGTTGCATATTCGGGTGGTACGGGTTCCCCAACATTCTTATTCTTTCTTTTACGCCTGGGCGTTAAACTCAGCCGTGAATGTCCACATTTCCCCTACATTATGTTACTTTCCTTTTCGCTGGAGGGTGAAACTCAGCCATGGACGGCGAGCAGGCTGCAAGTTTGCAACGGCAGTGTGCTCTTGACAGTGAAAGCCAGCGTCGCCGAAGGGCAGGCGAATCAATGCTCCGCACTTCCGGCATCTGCGTACTATTTTTCCGGCGGACATCAACCGCACCTCCAACGGTTGATAGTTTCACTTGTCCGCACGTGGTCTAACCGACCGACGTCGGGTTGGATGAAGCTGAGGTGACACCCTGGTGACGGCGAACACGACTGGAGTCGAGTTCTTCATTCAGTTGTGGCCAGTGGCGTAGCCAGGGGGATGGCACAACGGGCACGTGCCCCCCCCCCCCCCGAAATTTTTTTTCGCCAAGGCATGCACAGCGAAAAATGACAATTTTAAGGAGGTGCCCCACCCGAAATCAAGGAGGTGCCTCCCCCCCCCCGGAAAAAATTTCTGGCCTGGTTGTGGCTAGGTAGCTGGTGTTGAAGCGGCGTGTTGACGCAAAGACCACACAGTCCCATCGCGCGGTACAGGCAACTGCGCTAAGTGCGACAGGCATCTCCATAGGAATGCGCACGGACGGGGGGGGGGGGGGGAGGGGGCAGGGTGAGGGGCGCTTACACTAGTCACTTACGAAGAGGGGGGTTCAAAATCTGCCCCATTCATTGACTTAATGGGAACGGGGGCGCTGGGATTAACATTCGCCCCTCCTGAAGGGAAATCGTGCGCAAGCTTATGGGCAAGTCCGCAGTGGTGGTAGAGTGGGCATTGGTTTGGGTGTGCACGAAATGTCGGTATTTCCCTGGCGTAGCGCTCACCGGCAGGAGGACAATACGTTGCCGTTGGTAGCGTTATCTGGGGACAGAATTGAGGCGGTGCGATGTTTTGTCGCGGACGTGGAGGGAGAGATATGGAATACTACAGCAGCGTAGTTCGCCGCTTCTGGCTTAGTCCCCGCTTGTGCAGGAACATTCAATTATTACTGGGTGCAACATCGACGCTTCCCGAGGCTGAGGAAAGGGTGAGATCTTTCGCAGCTCTTGTTGGATGAATTCTGGGACAATGTTCGGTCGTTATCACGTCAGTCGAGCGAAGTGGTCCTGATTTTAGTCCGCGATTGATTTTAGGCCACTTTACATTCATATGGCATCCTGTGATCGTAGAACTTCAGGGGAAGATTGATACTTGAAGAGACGAACATGCATGAGCAGGGAGTGTTGCTGGAGCCAGCGATTCGACAAGTGGGCTTGTTGTACCTCGTACACTCTCGTAACCAGAAATGAAGTGCGAAAACGGCGGCGGGGGACGACAGAGGTGGATATTCTGATATGGTTGCGCCGAAACGGGTGAGTAAATCGGAAAACATTAATTAACAAAAACTGAGGGTAATGGCGCGTGTGCTTTTGTGTGTGCGTGTGTGTGTGCGTGTGTGTGTGTGTGTGTGTGTGTGTGTGTGTGTGTGTGCGTGCGTGCGTGTGCGTCTGTGTGCGTGTGTGTGCGTGTGTGTGTGTGTGTGTGTGTGTGTGTGTGTGTGTGTGTGTGTGCGTGTGTGTGCGTGTGTGTGTGTGTGTGTGTGTGCGTCTGTGTGCGTGTGTGTGCGTGTGTGTGTGTGTGTGTGTGTGTGTGTGTGTGTGTGTGTGTGTGTGTGTGTGTGTGTGTGTGTGTGTGTGTGTGTGTGTGTGTGTGTGTGTGTGTGTGTGTGTGTGTGTGTGTGTGTGTGTGTGTGTGTGTGTGTGTGTGTGTGTGTGTGTGTGTGTGTGTGTGTGTGTGTGTTTTCTGCATAAAGAGGGCAGAAGTTGGGTCGCATTACGCTGGGTCATGCATGTCAAGACTGAGCAGCAGCTAAAAATCGTAACTGCGCGGTGATACAATTGATACAACAGATACAAATTCTTAGACACAGTGCGTCAGTTCACGCCTACATCGTTCCGTGCCTTATCACGTGGGAGAGATTCAAGAGCTCTTCCTTTAAACATTTCCATTCGCTTGCGTGTATTAAACTGGTGAATAACATCTCCGTATATTTTCTGTCACTCGGGGACCCGGAAACAGGCAGCTATGTGGGCTACAAAATGAGGATTTAACAGCTTGCTCTCGTTCCAGATGTCACACTTAAAAGCACCAGCAAATGACGTTGCAGTGAAAAGTACCAGAAGTGATTAGCTGCACCATATACAATGTAGTTTTACTTGCACTAGTTTAAGCATTACTCAAATACTCAAATATTGAGGCTTCTACCGAACAAACACAAAACGTATTCACCCAGTCTATCTCTCTTTTATGTCTTCCGCTGTAGGCGTACATTGCGGCACGCCAGCTTATATCAACATCCACCCATGGCCTTCCTTCTCCCTGGCTCATTATAATTGCAAAAAGTGCGGCGCGGTACGGAAGATTACAACGAATCGTTACCAACTAGCCCAAATGGCTGTTTTGCTACAGTAGGTTTCTCTCTGGCTCCCTCCACTTTAGGGATCGTCGATTAAAATTTTTAATCGATTAATCGTTAATCGTTCATCGATTTAGTCCTTTAATCGATTAATTGCTTTCGTTGTGACGTTTTAATCGATTAATCGACATTTTTGACGGGCGCTTTAAAAAGGGTATCTCATTGTTTGACAACCATTTTTCGTGTTTGATCGTGTTCGTGTTTTACCGAAGTTTATCAGACGCGCTAGAGATCACATATGTGCACATTCGCGCCTTCGTGAAAATTCGTACTTTCGCCCAGTGGACCCAGGGGAACCGTAGTCTTTGGGTGATGTCACGGACTGATGGATCTGTGGCCATCGTCCATGGACGATTCGGCAGCAGGTCGTATTTCCTCGCAGTCTGCCAACTCAAGCGCACCAAAATCCGAGGAGTTTTCGGCGACCATACCGGTCGAAAAGACGCACCGGAAACATGCAGCGAGGCTGAGGGTTAGGAAATTCCGGGAAAGACAAAGCAGAGATGAGGACGAAGAGGAAATAAATAAGACAATATGACGCTCGCACTTTGGGTACGACATCTTTTCTCCGTTTGACCGTTAGATATTGCGGAAGCCCTCAATAATACTGTAATTGCGGACTGACGTGACTTCTTCGTTGAGGTCACCCATGCAAGATTGCACAGCAACCTACTGGCCTCAAACAGACCGCCGGTATAGGCAACGGCGGGAAGTAGAGCGACATGAGTTTTTTAGGGCTGTACGAATAGTGAAATTTGATCTCGAATGGAATTCGAATCGTATAGTGCCGAATAGTGGCCAAAAATATCGAATTTGAATCGAATATCGAATGGTAGCATTTTCGTGGAGGCGAAAATGATCGAGGCCCGTGTGCTTAGATTTAGGTGTACGTTAAAGAACCCCAGGTGGTAGAAATTTGCGAAGGTCTCCACAACAGCGTCTCTCATAATGATATCGTTGTTTTGGGAAGTTAAACTCCATCAATTATTATTAATATCGAATAGTATTTTATATGAAACGTGTACCACCAGTTATGGAAAGACAAAGGAATGATAACGACGCTACGGCGTGCTGACAACTTTATTACCCACTTGTTAGGTTTTTTTTTTTTGTTGTGGTTGTTGTTTTTTTTTTCAGCTTTTGTCGGCGCTCAAGCATGTTGATATGAGCCCCGATTCCACTCATCAGGCGCCAATCCTAACATCCTAAAGGCTAACAGAGGGGATACGGCAACTAGCTCTCTCTTTTTTTTTCTTTTTTCCCTATCGGTCGCGCAATACGGCTAATCTGACAACGGTAATGTTGTGCTTCATCGCCATGTGTGCTCTGGGCGCAATAATGTACGCGCGTCCGCTCACAGCAGCATTTTAGCTGCGCGCAGCAACGATGGGAGCTTGCCAACGAGTGGTGCGGCGCGGCAGTAGTTACTTCAAAGCGTGAACAAATTTTCACAAGTGAAGCCAATCACTGAGGGTATCGCGGGCCTAAGTCAGGACGTTTTACGGCGCTTGCGGTGTGCGCGACCCAACTACGCACTGAAGTCCGTGCCTTCGTTTCGGAAGTGATGTTGTGGAGGGCTTGACAGTTCTCCCATCAGTTTTTTTACGCACGGAAATGGCGTAATTCCCTTTAAAATAAAGATGCACTCGCTTGTGAACACGGATATCGGTGCAAGTGTTAACAAAAGGCCTACTGTAACTACGTTAGCGTATGTTTTAGCCACCCACCCTAACCATGTGGCACCATTGGCCTTTGTCGCGTTTTAGATATTCGCCCTGTCGAATTATTCGAAATGTCGAATACCAGCTATTCGAAACTCGAATCGAATTATTCGATTAAGTACTGTTCGATTCGAATTCGCAACTCGAATATTCGCACACCCCTAGAGCTTTCGCCTGCCATTTAGAATGAACGGCAGTTGCGCAAGTGTACTTCACAGATTTCACCTCGTGGTTGCCTTAACTCGGCGCTACGCGCACATCTTCAATCGTACGTAGAGCCGGAACTGTAATAATAATAGTAATAATAATAATAATAATAATAATAATAATAATAATAATAATAATAATAATAATAATAATAATAATAATAATAATCTGGTGTTTTCCGTCCCAAAATCACGATATGATTATGAGCAACTCCATAGTGGAGCGCTCCGCAAAACTTCGACCACCTGGGGTTCTTTAACGTGCACCTAAATCTAAGTGCACGGTCCTCAGGCATTTTCGATTCCATCGAAAAAGTGGCCGCCGCGGCCAGGATTCGATCCCACGACCTACGGGTCAGCTGTACAGCACCGCGACCGCTATAGGCCACCGTGGAGCCCGAACTGTGAGCGTTCGGGCTCCACAGTCAGGCATTAGAACATATAGCATTTCGAGACTGTCCTCCTTTTGCGTCACAGCAGGAGACGGGGCCTCTAGGCTGGCTTACGTGAGAGTGCAAGCGTTAGCTGAAAGTCACACTTTTCCAGTGTCTGTTAGACCATTTTCATAATCCGCGAGTGCGTTTCCTTACTCTACATATTCGCTCAACTAATGGCGGCACCTGTTGTGCTTCATGTGGAGACGAGGTCCTAGTTGCGCGTGCTGGTTCTTATCTGTTATGTGTGTTTATATAAGGAGAGCTGCTGAGTCTACCTTTTCAGCGTTATAGCGCAAGTAAACTACGCTTGAACACGCTGTTTGCGGTAGTGACTAACTGGTATAAATTGGGCTAACTGCACTGCAGGAATGCTAGCTTCACAATCATGTAAAGAATATATATATATATATATATATATATATATATATATATATATATGCATACATATATATTGTACTACTACCGAACTATCCACCGTGCAAACTTGTGTTTGAGGTGCTGTTTGGCGAACATCCACGCCACGGCTGAGTTATCCGTTACAACAGTGAATTGTCGGACGAACAGGTAGTGCCGGAACTTCTCGACGACGCTCCAGACGACAGCCAGGCACTCTAGTTCGTTGGAGTGGTAATGGCGCTCCGCGTCAGACAGTTTGCGGCTGGCGTAGGCGACGACGTGCTCATGTCCGTGCGGGTCACGCTGGATCAGAACAGCCCCTATACCAACTTGACTTGCATCGGTGTGCACCTCTGTCGTCCATTCTTCATTGAAGTGGCACAGAACAGGGCTATGTGTCAGGCGATGTTTAAGGGTCCGGAAGGCGTCGTCCTGCGATGGGCTCCATTGAAATTGCGTCCCCTTCCTTAACAGGTCCGTGAGCGGGGCAGCTGTTGACGCAAAGTTGGGGACAAACTTTCGCAAGTATGACGGGATTCCGAGGAATACTTGCAGCTGTTTAATACAGGTTGGCACGGGGTAGTTGGTCACAGCTTGAATTCTTTCAGGAAGAGGCTGCATGCCATCCTGAGATATGGTATACCAGAGATAGGATATTGTCGTCAAGCCAAACTGACATTTTTCTCGGTTAAGACGGAATCCTGATCATGCAACCTCTCCAGAACTTTGTCGAGATTTTTGCAGGTGTTCTGCAATTTTGCATAACAAGGATGTCGTCGAGGTACACAACGCAGGCACGGTCTTTCAGCGAACCCAGTACGGTATTCATGGCCCGCTGGAATGTACTTGGGGCCGTGCGCAGTCTGAAAGGCATACGGTTGAACTCGTACAAGCCTGAAGGCGTACGGAAAGCCGCCTTGCACTTATCCTCTTCGGCGACGTTGATTTGCCAATATCCCGCTTTCAAATCGAGAGATGAAAAGAATCTTGAATATCGTATGGTGCCAATAGCGTCGTCAGTACGCGGTAGCGGGTATGAGTCCGGTATGGTGTGTTTATTCAGCTCCCTGTAGTCCACGCAAAATCGCAGACTGCCATTCTTTTTGCGGACTAAAACGACAGGTGCAGCCCATGGACTACAAGATGGACGGATTACATTAGCGGCTAGCATTTCTTCTACTTGTTCAGCTATCACGGCCCGCTCTCTTTCCGCATATCGCCGTAACGGCACCGCCACCGGCGGGTGATTGTCAGTTGGTATATGATGTTTAATATGCTAGTGCCGGGAAGCTGCGCCGGGCTATCGGCAAAGACTGCTTTGTGCCTTCCGAGTACGGCTGAAATTGTGAGCAGCGTTGCTGGCTCACCTTGGGAGCTTTGGTCCGAAGAACCACTCGGGGTCAAGCTGCGGAGGTTGACGCTATCGCCATCTATGGTGAGTTGCACTTGACTAGAGAGGATGTAGTCGGCTCCGAGAACCAGGTCGGCAGGTAAATCGGTGTGCCTCGGTGTGTAGCTGCAGGTCCACAGCGCCCACAGGGAACACGCTGGCCCGGAGGCCGCGTAGAGGCGGCTCGGTCCAAGGCTGTAGGGTGACTGGGGCGTGCCGTCGAAGCAGTGCTGTTCGCTGGGCTCCAGTATCCACTAGCGCCGTGAGTTCCCCGATGCCCTCAACGCGGACTCGAACTGTTGGAAATGGTCACGTCTGGAACTTAATGGCTTGACGCGGCGCTTGTGGGCAGTCCTTGTATCCATGCCCGTAGCGCCCGCACGAAAAGCATCCGCGTCGCGTGGTCGTCGCGGTTTCCTGTGGCGAGACTGCAGGAAGGCGGCCTCTAGCAGTTTCATGCAAATCTGCCGCCTGTCGGAGGAAAGCCTGGATGTCCTGTTGGGCTGTCTGCACAGACAGTATGGCCGCGTGCGTCGGATCCTAAATCCCATCGATGACATACTGTCTGGCTGCAGGAGAGGGCCAGGCCATATCGCAAGCTTGCAGGAGGCGTAATTTGTCGCAGATATATGCGGCAATGTCTTCCGTTCGAGCTTGCCTGCGCGACCGCATCTCCATGAAGCGAGCGTCATAGGCGCCCGGAAGCGGTGTAAATGTGGACGTGAGGGCCGCGCTCCAAGTTGTCCATGAGGCATACTTGCTTCCCTGGAAACGATGCCAGGCTTCTGCAGCTCCTCGGAGGCGCCCTTCCGCGACGGATTTTTTGGTAGACTCTGGCCAAGAGTATTGCGCGGCTACAGAGTGAACGGTCGCGACCCACGTGGTGGGATCGTCTTGAAACCCGTGAAATTCCGGAATGGCAGTCTCAGAGAGCGGCACAACTGGAGCGTATCCATACCCGGAAGTGGAACTGCTTGCACGGTTGACGATGTGTTGAGTCAACACGTTCAAGAACCGGGTCATTTCAAAGTCGCAGCCTTGTGGTTGAGCCGCCGTGGTGGCCTGGACGCCGTCCCCGGAAGGTAGTGGCTAGTCCGAAAGCACTCGTCCCCTTCCAAGGATGATTGAAGCAGGCTGATTGACGTCTTCTGATGGCTCCGTGTTTCGCGACTGCGCCATTGTAAAGAAGAAGAAAGAACAGAGACAACACCCGTACTCCAGGCCGGCTCTTCTTATTCTCCACCTCGAGCCAGCGCCCGAGCCCGTTGCCGCTCTTCGTCATTACAATATATATATATATATATATATATATATATATATATATGAAGGAGGGAATTGTAAACTTAAGGGCTCGTTTGCTTTGTTAAACATAGTATTAATGAGAACTAACAGACAAAGATGCCAAGGAAAGTATAGGGGGAAGCTATTAGAAGTAACTGTAATGTAAATGTGAAGAAATGAAAGTGGACGAAAAGATAACTTGCCACCGGCAGGATCCGAACCTGCGACCTTCGAATAACGCGTCCGATGCTCTACCACTGAGCTACGGTGGCGGTCATCTCCCCGTCCACTTTATGGGGTATATATGTGTACTTAAACGTGGGAGCGTCAGTCAGCGCCGCCTGTTGCCATTACGGCGAGTGTGGAACACTCTTTTTTGCCTGTAGGCGTCACGTAGTACGTGATCTTATTACGAGAGGGCAGCTGACTAGTAATCCCTCGCATACCACCTGAAGGCGTCAAGTCTGCCAGAACGAGACCCTCGTTATGAATGAAGGAGGGAATTGTAAACTTAAGGGCTCGTTTGCTTTGTTAAACATAGTATTAATGAGAACTAACAGACAAAGATGCCAAGGAAAGTATAGGGGAAGCTATTAGAAGTAACTGTAATGTAAATGTGAAGAAATGAAAGTGGACGAAAAGATAACTTGCCACCGGCAGGATCCGAACCTGCGACCTTCGAATAACGCATCCGATGCTCTACCACTGAGCTACGGTGGCGGTCATCTCCCCGTCCACTTTATGGGGTATATATGTGTACTTAAACGTGGGAGCGTCAGTCAGCGCCGCCTGTTGCCATTACGGCGAGTGTGGAACACTCTTTTTTTGCCTGTAGGCGTCACGTAGTACGTGATCTTATTACGAGAGGGCAGCTGACTAGTAATCCCTCGCATACCACCTGAAGGCATCAAGTCTGCCAGAACGAGACCCTCGTTATGAATGAAGGAGGGAATTGTAAACTTAAGGGCTCGTTTGCTTTGTTAAACATAGTATTAATGAGAACTAACAGACAAAGATGCCAAGGAAAGTATAGGGGAAGCTATTAGAAGTAACTGTAATGTAAATGTGAAGAAATGAAAGTGGACGAAAAGATAACTGACGCTCCCACGTTTAAGTACACATATATACCCCATAAAGTGGACGGGGAGATGACCGCCACCGTAGCTCAGTGGTAGAGCATCGGACGCGTTATTCGAAGGTCGCAGGTTCGGATCCTGCCGGTGGCAAGTTATCTTTTCGTCCACTTTCATTTCTTCACATTTACATTACAGTTACTTCTAATAGCTTCCCCTATACTTTCCTTGGCATCTTTGTCTGTTAGTTCTCATATATATATATATATATATATATATATATATATACGGGTACGGAAGAAGATCTAATTAAATTTATCGACGCATTTAACAATGTCCATAAAAATATTTCTTTCACGCATACTTATTCTAGAACTGAAATTAACTTTCTTGATGTTAACGTAAGGGTGGAAGGGGGCAAACTGATAACTAGTGTTTACAGGAAGCCTACAGACGCGCAACAATACCTACACTTCAAGAGCTGCCATCCGCGGCATTGCAAAACTGGCATCCCCTACTCACAGGCACACCGATTTAGGAGAATCTGCTCTGAAACAAAGGACTTCAATGAGAACACGGACCGCCTACGTAACGTCCTTATAAAGCAGCATTATCCACCTCTAATCATTGACGACGCGATACAAAAAGCAGCAAATCTGAACCGCCACCAAATCCTACACGATCAGAACAAAGAAAGTAAAGAAGAACGGAGCAACCTAATTCTCACATTCACTAGTAACGCGCCGAATGTTAACAAAATCCTGAAAAAACATTTCAATATTATTGAACAAAGCGACCGCCTTAAAAAGCTCTTCACTGTTCCGCCACGGGTGGTATACAGGCGCCCAAAAAATGTAAGGGACTACGTCGTACACTCTAAAACAAGCAGAACAGGTCAATTTGGTTGTCATCCCTGCGGGAAAAGTAGATGTCAAGTGTGCAAGCACATGCAAACAACCATGATAGCTCAAAGTACGCATAGTAATTTTACACACACCATACATGGCGACCTTAACTGCGACTCCCCAAACGTTGTCTACCTATTGGAATGCGGCATCTGCGCTAAACAATACATTGGACAAACGGACACACCTTTTCGAATCAGATTTAACAATCACCGCTCGCATGCGAACACACAACCGAACCTTCCCCTTTCCAAACATATTAAGTCAGAAGGTCACAGTTTGGATTCCATTAAAATAACACTACTCCAAGGAAATTTCCGCTCTCAGAGAGAACGTGAACAGCGCGAATCGTACCTAATCTACAAATTCAACACCGTTGAACATGGAATAAATGAACATCCGGGTGCTCTTCCTGTTTTGCGTGCCTTAAAGCGCAAATAGTACTCTAAACGCCACTAACATCAACGCAGCGAAATACGCTGCAAAGATGCATGTGCGAGCCAGTGCTTTCGGTGATCGTACCTGCAGTGTTTTTCACCCTTTCATGTGTGCCGCCTTTTACGTTCCCCGGTGGTGTATTGTTGAGCTGTTGGCGAGAGCAGCACTCGATCATTCTAAGCGGAGGTCCCGCCCTCCCACTTCCCTCTTTTCTTGTCCCTACCCCCTCCATCCCCCCCTCTTTTCCTGTTTATTTATTTTATCTATTTATTTATTTATTTTTTTCCTTCAGTAGCTCCATGACCGGAAGTCGCTAATGCCACTCAACGTGTCGCTTCTCGTTTTAGAAGCGCGCGTCACTTATCCGACAAACGAGCAGGCTCATCAAGTGAGACGGTAGACAGGACTCTTTCCGCATTGCCCAAAAGGACCATACGCCGCGGCAACAGAGCTCACCGACACCCACTTTTCGATGCCGCGTCTACAGCTGCATCCAATTTAACCTTTTTAACCAGCCGGTTTGAATCGCGTACCGACTGTGTGTGTGTGTGTGTGTTTTTTTTTGTTTTTTTTCTTACTTGCGCCGGCTCTTCGTCCAGCCCTCCACGACAGAATACCGCGGCGACGTTTAACAATGAATAATAGCCAAAGCATAAGTATAAGCTCACCCACGAAGCGCTCCGCTGTCGGAGGCAGTGTGTTACTCCTGGTCCTTTCCCCCCTCACAACCCCTGAGCAAACTTTCTCCCCTCCCTCTCTCTCTTTTTCTTCCCCTCTCACTTGGTGTGTATATAAGCACGGGAATAAAAACGAAAATTTTGTCTTGATAAAGGTCAGGCTCTGACCGAAACGTCGACGTAATAAATGCAGTTTTCTTGAAGTGCCACCTCTCATACTTATACTTATACGGCAACCAAAGGCAACCACTCCTTCAACTACATATATATATATATATATATATATATATACTAGCTCAGGCCATCCTCTCAGCCTTCTAATTTATTTTCTCTCTTTCACTCATCGGTAAACAATAATCTTTTATTTCTTAAGGAATAAAATATAACGGCAATAGGAACCGGTCAATACAGAACGCATATTACAATGTGGGACTTCTTGAGCCGCTGTGCAGTGGTGTTAAACGAGAAAGAAAAATTGAGAGCTAAATAATAATATTACATTGGGTTTTATGTCCCAAAAGCACGATATGATTATGAGGTGGTGGGGGTAGAAAACATTTTTTTTGGGGGGGGGGGGGGGGGGGACGCCGAAGTGGAGAGCTCCGGAAATTTCGACCATCTGGTGTTCTTTAACCTGCGCTGACATCGCACAGTACGCGGGCCTCTAGAGCATTTCGTCTGCATCGAAATGCGACCGCCGTGCGCGGGTTCAAACCTCGCGACCTTCGGGTCAGCAGCCGAGCGCTGTAACCATTGATCCAATATGGTTGAGCTGAGAGTTAAATAAAACTTCCAGAAAGTTGTCATAGACACAGCAGGCGAAGAAATTCGCTAGTTTATCAAAGACAAGGAGAGCTGAGTTTGTGCGATG
>JALIZH010013682.1:0-50460 GCA_030522465.1 Rhipicephalus appendiculatus
TCCTAATTTTATCGCCGTGGTCACGCGATGCGCCTTTATTCCTCTTGATTGTCCTGTTCGTCATTGCAGGGCTTGTGAAGAAGTGAGCACTCCATATACAGGGTGTTTCAAAAATGTGTCCACTATTTTTTAAAAAATCAGCAAAATGCGGTATTTGCTCGCTGCCTTCACAATTGCTTTTTCTGTAGCGGCAGGCATCTTAAGATGGTTGAAGACATGATTCGGGACAGTAATTAAGAAAGTTAAATTAATTAACTTTTTAATTAGCGGAGTTAGGTGGTTAAGTCCAATGGGAGTATTGAAGTCCTTCATGGCAAAGAACCCATTTCAGCTTTGAGATTTCGAAAAAGCGGCCTCTAATAATAATTGTGGCGTAATGAATTTCAGGCAAATTCAATGGCGAAACCGAAACACAAGCACCGATGAGCGCAACAAGCAGACGACTAGAATGACGTCACTGTTCAAGACAATGGTTACAGAGGTGCAGTTCTTCCCCGTTCGTTAACGTATATGTGCGTCATGCGTGCTACTACTGCAAGCGCAGCCCACACACGCACACCAAGAAGTCGGTTGATCGTTGATATAACGACGTTCACTCATTGTGGACGTCTCAGACGAATGTGGCAGTTGCGCTCTTCCGCGTTTCGGTTTCGGTTTCGCCGCTGAATTTGGGAGAACTTCATTACTTCGTAATTATTCTTAGAGGCCGCTTTTTCGAAAATCTCAAAGCTGAAATGGGTTCTTCGCATGAAGGACTTCAATTCTCCCATTGGACTTAACCACTTAACTGCTCTAATTACAAAGTTAATTAATTTAACTTTCTTAATTACTGTCCCAAATCATGTCTTCAACCATCTTAAGATGCCTGCCGCTATAAAAAAAGCAATTGTGAAGACAGTGAGCAAATACCGCATTTTCCTGATTTAAAAAAAAATAGTGGACACATTTCTTGAAGCACCCTGTATAGTGGAAGTAACGTTTTAACTATTGCACGTGAAACTGAACTTTAGATGACGGACGCAATCACTTCCGGTGCTTTTAACCTCACTGTAATTTGGAGCCGTTAGCAAATTGGCACGTCTGAAGTAGAAACAAGGTGCGAGAACAAGATTGGTGGTACTCTGGGGTTTACTTTAGCACGCACTGGCATGCTTTTAAAAGGCCCCTAAACGAACCAGAAGTCAAAAATCAATTGTGGTCTCACCGTCTCACCGGTCTAGAACGAACAGATAGCCGTGAGAATTTTTCGAAACGGTGCCGTAGTAGCGGAGTTACACGCGTTTGATGATACTAAAGAGACCTTCGCTCGTTTCGCTCTTCGCTATGCTCCATTCGTCGACTCGTCTCTCCTCCTGGTCGAGTGCTCCTCCTCACCGTGCGAGGAGGAATAGCAGCGAGCGCACGTACCTGCGAGCGGACAAACAGGTAATAGAGCCTTTCAACAAGTTACGGAAATACGGCACGCAAATACGCTACGGTAGGATGGTGCTTCTCCTCCTTTCCCGGTCGTGGTGCTTTAGCCAGTGAAGGCAACCCAACACCACAAAAGCATTTTCAAAAAATACTGCGGGATTGTCACGCCTCATTGTTGCCTGTCAGCCTACGCATTGTTAACGAGGAACCTGTCCTTCGGGGGGCCGCACTGTCACTGGAACTGGGAGTGGCATAAGCACAACGAGCGGGAAAGGAGGAGTGCTACCGTACTGGCTTACCACATTTGCATACCGTATTTCCGCAACCTGCTAAAGAACTCTATTATGGATGACGAGCAGACGACATGCTGACGTCACGGCTAAGGCTGAGCGGATGAGGATTGCCGAAAGGCCCGGAGAGGAGAAGGGATTGTTTCTTGAAATTTGTGGGCACCCGCGGCTCGTAGCGCTGCCGCGTTTGGCATTGTTGATCATGACGGCATTCTAACCTCGATGCACTCGTTCACTTCAAATGTTAAGGAATTATCGGAAGTGGTTTGGTGCCCTTTAAGGAAGGAAGGAAGGAACCGTGAAGGGAGCACGCAGGGAGGTTAACCTGAAAAGCTTTCGGTTGGCTACCCTACACTGAGGGATTAGGGAATGGGAATAAAAAGATAAGAGAAAGAGGAGGGAAGAGAAGAATAAAAAAGAAAAGGGAAAAACTGGCAATTCACTGCAGCGTGTGAGACTGCACCATAAGTCACAGGCGTTTATTATTTCTATTACGACAACAGGTTAGCCTCAGTACTTCGGGAAATGCTTCTTCTTAGGCGCTTGTTGACTTCTAATATTGGGTAGTACTTACGGAGGGTATTATTTGTGCATGTGAGCGCATTGCAGTATTTTGCTACGAATGCAGATTAGTCCTTGACGTCACTTGACGTGACGTCAAGGACTAATCTGTTTAGAATTGGCAGGCGTATGATGAAAAAACGCCTTTTATAAATAAATCTCCACTTATCAAAACGTCGGCCAACTTTTCTGGGGCATCTCTTCCTCTGTATTTAACCACTATATATAGCCCCATTGGTTCTCATCGGAACTTATAACGCACCCAGGAAGCCTAGAAGTAGATATGATAGTAAGTGGAAGGAAGAATTTCGTTTGTTTCAAACTCTTGCTAAATGCTTACATACGAAGAGGGATACCTGCTCCGACATTGTATTCTTAAATAAAAGAGCCTCAATACCGACTATATGCACGCACGCACGCAGCAAAGAAGTCTAAGCTGCCGCTGATTGTATTGCTACCGGTATCTCATCCTCCTATAAAAGCCTCAGGTTCCCACACGTGTGCTAGTCAAAAGCGCAAGATAGTTCCAGCGACAAGTGCTGCAGAGTAAGCTAAAAAGGTTATGTGCAGACGCCCCAAGCTTGATACTTTCCTTGTCATGTGGCCCAGATGGCATCCGGATCCGCTATTCTAAGAGCGTACGCGAGAGCGTTCGTCCTATCACAACGATACTTAATGACTTTCTGATCCCTTCCACATTCTCTAGTATGTTGAACACTGCTCGTATTTGTCCTGCATGTACGCCAGGGTGTAAATTATGTCCTGAATTATTGTCCTATTTCCCTTCTCTCCACCAGATCAACCGATCTCTCAGCCTGCTTTTGATTATTCTTAAATACTCATTGATTCTGAATCCCCATGAATTTGTCACTGCTCACTCAACTGTAGCAACTCTTGCTATTTTCATGACACAGATCTCCTCGCATATGTTGCGGAGAGGGCAGAATGACTCTGTGTACTGTGATCTTTGCAAAGCTTTCGTCGTAGTCAGCCGCTCACTTTGACGTAGAATCTTGACGTAGAATGATGCGCTTTGACGTAGAATCTTCAGTGGGCAATCACCTCCACGGCTATCTTCTTGATAAATCGTGTTATCGAACCGTGAATGACAGAACGTCTTTGTACAAAGTAAGCGGTGCGGTCCGTCGAAAGTTAGTATTATGCCCCCTCCTTTTCTCAGTTTTTGTTGGCGACGTTTCTTCCTCCATTTGGAATTCTCCTTTCCTTAAGTGGGCCGACGATATCAGGATGTCTACAGAAATTCTACTACTAACGCTAGAGTGCCTCAGTCAGGTTTCTTTTTTGTCCCCCGAGTGAGCTCTTCAGCACAACCGATATTATTAATGTTGGTATGTTGTTTTCTCGGCAATAGTGACCACTGAAATTTTTCTCATTTCATGTGCAGATCCCAACAACGCAAGGCGGTTGGTTTTCGTTGGGCACGGATTGGGAGGCTTGATCGGCTTCTGCTTCGTTACGCTATACGAAGACCTTGTCTACCGCATGATCGTCATTAACAGCTACCATCCTTTGGCCTTCGTAAAGCAGCTTCGAAAAAGTCTCATACAAATGATGATGTCTTGGTAAGAAGTCATTTTCATATTCGACGAACGTGCAGTGGCTCTGGCTTTTTCTGCACATTATTTCGACGAGCATAACTAGTAACGTTTTACGCAATCTAAAACATCCTATTCGTATTGCTTAAAACTTGACTTCGGCATATAGGACAACTTGAAGCTAGAATAGTGAGCACCTTTAATTTTAAAAAATACGTCATGACATGGTGCTAGCTGAAGCACTTGGTACTTCTTGGTGGTTCTTTTTTTGGCCTGGACATGACATGCAAAAATAGATCAATAATATTCACTAAATGTTCTTGAGGAGCGAAGCTCCTTAGGCCCGCACCCCACCGGCGCCGTCGCCGCCGTCGAAGCTCACCGCCGCATCAGCGCTCGCACCCTTCTTCCCCACGTCTACCTCTTTCTTCGTCTCTGTCCTCTCCCCTCAAACCGGCGAAGGCGCGTACCCGCCACCGAGCGCAGCAGACGCTCTCCGCGCGTGCGGCGCAAAAAGCATGCATAGTCGTTTGCGTCCCATTTCTAAGGAGCGTCGCTCATCGGTTGTATTCGTGCACGGAACAACTGCTAGTTTTTCTAGCACCCTAGAAATCGAAACGCGCACTGATAAAAGTGCAAGTGAGATATGAAGGTTCCGTAAAGGTGTGCGAAAGATAAAAAGTTAAAAACGTCCAATTGTATAACTATTTCCTGGACAGAAAACTAGAATTCAGCAAAAAATAAAAATAAATCAGTGGTTCCGACGTATTGTGGGAATCAATATCATTCGAAGAAGCCAGCACGCAGTATAATATGCCAGATTTTTTTTTGCTTTGAGGCAAGCGTTGCGACATGCATAGACGTCTTTCTGCATATTCAGTACTTGTGCGCATATCGAGCGCTTACCAGGCATGCCGAGTTCACTGGTGCGTAAAGAGTAGCCCATTGTCCGACGTAACTTTGGCCCTCACGTTAGACGTCAGTTTTATCGCTACGAAATGCAAGCAACTCCGCGATGATGTGCATCTCTATATAGTGTCACGTGGTCGTGACGTTGACGATGGCAGAGACGGCGTGTCCAAAATGAAACTCTTTATTTGGCCGAACTTGTGGCCGGGAAAACGGAAAGTCAGATTACAGAAATACACACTGGCAATGATAGCGGCGAGCAGAGCGTCGGCCGTCGATCAACTGACAAGCGGTGAAGCGCGTCGGCATTTATACGTGTGTCATCGAATATTCCAGGTTTATCACTGGTTGTCGCGCACGCTCTGGAATAAGCTCGAGTTTTCGCGTCTTGCGCGCAATCTTAACAAAATGATCTACAATACTCGCGAAGTTTCTCGAACAATGACGCGTGGTTTGCGCTGAGCATTGCTGACAGTCTTTGTGGGCGAAAACCGAGTACAGCAAAAGTGAAAATAAGAAACGCGTGTGGCAATAGTCAAGCGCAGTGAATGATCATAAGTTGCAGAGTCGTATGTGTAACGTATACTACATTCATATAAAGTCCGATAGCAACCTCTTCAACTGCAATTGGCCTTGTCCAATTGCAGTTGAACGGTGTTGTTTTTCAAAGGACTATAAAGCACTAACGTGGCTTTGTGGTAGAACACTTGATTCACATGCGGAATGCATGGGTTCGATTCCGCCTCGTACCTTGATTTTTGCGCTTTGCTTTCATTGGGATACCTGACCTATGGCCATCAACGACACGGGCTCCTCTCTGCGAACGAGCTCCTCCACGCTGTCGCGGTTCCCATTCCAAAGACTGGGTTGATATACACTGTCAGTCACTTGTGGTGCATACCCGCATACCACGGACAGCTGTATGTGGGTTATTGTGGACTTGCACAGGCCTGCAATTAAGCCGTCGTCGTCACCTCCGTGCAACAGGCCTCGGGCCTGGCCGACCACCCGGCCTTGACCACTGGAGTCGTTGACCTCTCCACTGCTCATTACTTGACTTTATACACGAAGCAAATTTGCATGTGTATTTTTGAATCAAAATTTATTATGCCTAAGGGGCAAACTTTCGAGAGAAAAAAAAAAAGCTGTATGCGGGTAGGTACCACACGTGACTGATGGAAAGGATTTCATGATGTACGCCACAGGGAAATCACGTTATTGATGCCATGACCTGCAAACAAATTGCGTTCGTCATGGATAGACATCATCTTATGCCAATTTCGGTACATACCAAATTAAGGAGATGACCACCATGATGGCGCCAAGAAATAGGAGATAGATAGATAGATAGATAGATAGATAGATAGATAGATAGATAGATAGATAGATAGATAGATAGATAGATAGATAGATAGATAGATAGATAGATAGATAGATAGATAGATAGATAGATAGATAGATAGATAGATAGATAGATAGATAGATAGATAGATAGACGAGCACAACGCAATAATTAGCCCGGCGCACACTCTCTTCGTCCTTTTCATTTGCTGCTTCATTCCCTGAACGCGCGCGTCCATCGCGAGCTTTACCGCTGCGCCGATTTGTCTGGCATGGGATGCAATAACTCGGATGGACGAGAAAACGAGCGCACAGAAGAGAAAGGGAGAAACAGAAACAGAAAAACAAGATATAAAAGGAATAGAACGAGAAGAATAGTGAGAAAGAAAGGAAAGACAGACAAAGAGAGAACGACATAGAAACAGAAAGAAGAAAGCGATAGAAAAAACAGCGAGCGAAAATCGCGAGAAAGACCGAAATAGAGAGAAACATACAAAAAAAAAAAGAGATTAAGTGAACAGAGAGAAAGAGGAGAAAGGAAATAATAAATAAAGAGAAACGAGGGGTGCCGCCCAGTTTAATAGCAAGAAGGTGGGAAAGGGAAGTGAGGGGGGAAGGAGGAGGGGAGAGAGTAAAGTATACCATAGTCTTGCGTAGTATGGTATGGTGAGGGGTGAGAAAAGGAAATGGCGGCAACGATTCCGGAAAGGTGGAGGGTAGAGGGTGCAGCTTATCATAGCCATTCATAGTATAGTGTAGGAACTGATGCGAAATGAAGATGACAGAAAGGATGAGGAGAGAGGTTAAAGCACATCATAGTTTTGCATAGTACATGCAGTATGGCAAGGGATGGAAAGGAGAAATGAGAAGGAGCGAAAGAAGGACGGCAGCGCCACCATCTCCACTGTTTCTTCAGTCGTCGCACCACTAGTGCGTAGCTGCCCTAACTTTTTTGCAGCCATCATATTTTTTTATGAAACTAATGGTGATACCTCGTGCATCTGGCCAACTCGTACCTTATTTTGTAGTAATTAAGCAGGACATAATGTCGCGTTTTCGGCATGTTCGCAGGTACACGGTTGCATTCCGAGTTCCCTCGTTGCCAGAGCAGTACATGACCATCAGGGACTTCGCATTCTTCGACTACATACTCTGGGATTCTTCAACTGAGGAAGAAGTGAATGCAACAAAATACGTGTACGCTCAGCCCGGTAAGCAATGGACGTTTTTCTTTCCTCAAAGCTTTTTACGAAAACAGGGAATCTCCAGCTTAAAAAATGTCATATTATAACCGCATTAGGCGCTGAGAGCACACGCAACACACGTGAAGACAGGTGTGTTGGCGTTCGTAGAGATACGAAAGCTAAGCGTTCTGTATCAGCAGGGAAGGTCGCTTGTGCTTGAGCGATACCTCCATGGCATTGCATAAGTCCAAAAAAATTTCACCGCGTATGCGCTATCACATCGCACTCCATGCTTGAGTATGTGTTTGCTGCGCGGGCGCGGACTGGAACTCTGCCCGTCGTCTTCTCTTCTAGCCTGTGTGTTCTTAGTGCCTAAATTTGTTATAATATTGCTACAAGCCATCAGCAGTAAGAATATCACGGGAAGACGATGACGACGACGAATATAATATAGCTGGTTTCGTTACTGTTCTTCCATCTTCGCTGCAGCTGCTTCTATCTCTCTCTGCGTATGTTTTGTAAATGAATTTCTTTCTTTTGTACTACAGTTGAAACTCGATTTAACAAAGTCATGACTACGCTCGAATTACTTCGTTAAATTGGAAAGTTCGTAAAATCGAGAAGGCAAATTTTCTGTCCTTCAAAATCTAAAATTGTAACGTGGCGACACCTAGAAGACCGGGGTTGGCGGCATTGTTTCGGCCGCCAACCCCGGCCTGCCCGTGTAAAAAGTTCGCAAGAGAGGCCCGAGAGAGGCCCTCCTATGGAGCCCCTCATGTCCCCTGGGCATAGGAGGCACTATATGCAGGTGATGCAGGCGAGGTAGACGCTCACGTGAAGCTATGATATGCTACCGATAACGTGAAGACGCAGAGAACGGATGCAGTCATTGTGCGACCAGGCAAAGCGTGAAAGTTGCAATGAGATGATTAATGATATCGGTCGCATAAACCACGAAATAACGAAAGCAACCACCGCCGCCCCAAGCACCGTACGGTATGTAAGAGTGCCACTAACAATGTCCATTGTTCTGCGCATGGGTGTGGTGTGAAGCCTCGGTAAATAAAGCTAGGGCCGTGACAATGACGCCTCAAATGTTTTAACGCGATAGCGTCAGAGTGGATGGATGGATGGATGGATGGATGGATGGATGGATGGATGGATGGATACAACTTTATCGATTGTCCGACTAGGTTTAACGCGAGCCGGGCTTAGGTCTCCCACGGGGGGAACGTGAAGGTCTTGCCTCAACGTCGCCCCATGGGCTTGCTGGACTGCCCACGTTCGGATGCCGAGGTCTGAGCTGCGCAGAGCGGCGGCCCGACTCGACGACAGGGGATCGCTGTACTAAACTCCCACAGCTTGTGTTTTAGTGTTGATAGTCCCGCCTGGTGCAATTTGCAAGTGCCGTCCTGATACTTGTCTGGTGGTTTCATTTTAGATTGAATGGGTTAGGGAAGGTGTTCATCTGGAGATGTCTCCAGGCGATGGCCTTCAGTTCAATTGGGACTCGGTGGTGGGTACATCCTTCTGCCATTTAGATATACTTTTGCGATGCACTTATATCTAGTGAGCCTATTCCTTTCTATGCGAGAAGTAGTCGATGCCGTGCGAGGCGTTTCTTTGTTTGGCACGGCGACTCACGTCTCGCGCCGTCCGGTGCGCCGTCTCGCTTTGATTCGGGAACGCCTTGCCTTCCGTGGTGACGGTAGCGGGGAACCACGCGGCCGTCGAGCTCGCGTTTTGAGGTCTGTCCGCTCTGCCAGAATGGCCAGGGCTTACTCAGAAATTCTACCTTTGGCGTAGTTCTTTACTGCTGTTTGCGAATCATATAGCACGACTTCGTATTCCGGATCTGTCAAGGCCAGTGCGATGGCTACTTCGTCCGCTATTTCAAAGTGTTTCTTGAATTGCTGCATCCGAATCTGGTTTTAGAGTCTGTGTCTCGAAACTGTTCTCCATCAAAATTAGAAGAAAATTAGTGCTTTTTTACTCAACCCGATTTTAGCAAAAACTTCGTTAAATTGTGTTTGGTAGCCAGTTAATTCGCCACTTTGGGTTGATGGCAATATTCATCGCAATGGGTATTTGCCGGGAATTGGTCGGAAACTTTGCAAAAGCGGGCTTCGTTATATCGAGTTTTAACTGTATCACCCCCGTGACTTTTAGTGGAGGTGCTGGGCAACATATCAGAACGGAACTTCGCAGCAGTCGACGCTTGGCTTTTTTTCTTAAAGGCAGAAGAGCGGTCGGCTCCCTCCGAGGCAACCTTAACAATGGCTGTCTTTCTTCAGGTGAAAGATCCTGGCACGTTCTGTGGTACTCACGATGTCGACGTAGAAGAATGGTTGCCGATGTACGAAAGAAGTAAGAATAAACGCTGGGATGACACGTTTATGTCGATGAACATCTTTTACCTTTAAGGGACAGCTAAAGTGTGTTTCAACAATCATGAAGAACTTCGAAGCTCTGTGACACGTGCAAGGAAAAGATGCTTGCCCTGTTCGGCAAATGTGCTCGTAGCAAGATAGCGGTCAAGAAGTATTTGGCATCTCATGCACAAACATCGGCAAAACCGTACCTGACTGCTGAGGACGTGCTCGCCCATCGTCGCAAAGCAGAGAACGGCTTGGATGTGACCTAAAATGTAGGGCACATATTGAAATGCTTAGCAGACGTTGCGTTCATTATTCTCATATGCAAAAGCTGGCACTGTGGATGTCGTCATCAAGGGGTGTTAGCGTTTTGAGGACGCAAAAAAATCGACGTAATTCCCATCACCTCGCTGCACTTCAGAACACGGCAGTAACATGGTCGTGCAAAGACGTGCCTGCCTTACAGGTGCCGCTAACTGAGGAGAAACTGATAAAAATAATCTGACGTGAACTCGAAGTTATGTGTCCTGCTTCCGTGTTCTCTTGCACCTGTGACTCAAGTTCTGAGATAGTGTCACTGATGAGTGCTACCTTTCGTCAAGAACTTTCCACTCGTAGCTTTGATTCTGTGTGCAGCACAGCTCCCTCCCGACCAATCGACCATCATCTTTCTCACTTTCTAAGCCCAAGGTCAGAGCCTTCCGGTGCGTGCTCGCAATCCGTTCGAATGAAGGATTTCTGATGACCGTCCCATTTGATTTAACCACCGTCGTATTGGTCAGGTGGCCCTCCATTGCAACAGCTGGTGGTGTTGGCATCGGCATCCTATGAGTAGAACCACGTAGAACCATCACCCAGATATTATTGATGATGGACGCTTCCAACCTTACCACGAAAAGCCACCGCCACGGCGGTCGCATTTCGATGGAAGCGAAATGGTAGAGGCCCGTGTACTGTGCGATGTCAGTGCACGTTAAAGAACACCACATGGTCCAAATTTCCGGAGCCCTCTTCTACGGCGTCTCTCATAATGATATCGTGGTTTCAGGACGTTAAACCCCAGATATTATTATTATTATTATTATTATTATTATTATTATTATTATTATTATTATTATTATTATTATTATTATTATTATTATTATTATTATTATTATTATTATTATTATACTGTACTGGACCGCAATGGGCAGTGGGGATGGGGCTGACAAGGAAGAGGACAAATGGTCTGTCATAAAAGCCTTTGTTCGGTGCTGTCCCCAGGGTTCTCGCTGCTCCGCTCTACCATCTGAGGGCTTGCTTACCTAGAACGTCTCGTGACAATACGAAAGCCACCAGTGACGAAGTTCTTTCCATACTGTATCGTCGTCGTTCACCGTCCCCGCATGGTCGTCAGTCCCGTTCGCCGCTCTCCCGTCGCCCATCATTTTGCTCGCCCCAATTTCGCCGTTCAACATCACCGACTGAGCACCTACCTCCAGGAAATATCCAGCAGCTCCCGGAGGTGACATTGCATCGGCCTCTCGCGTGCGAAGACTTCTGGCTGCGCCGCCGACCTTACTGATCTTAAAGTCGACGACGCACTAATTGTTGGTTTCATGAACACAGGGGTTCACATATCAGTGATGAATTCGGAGCTTCATCGCCACCTTAACGAAGTTTTAACGCCATAAACGGAAGCACTCATACAGGTCACCGACAATGCAGCGTTTCGCGTGTTTGAGATGTGCTCCGCACGTATAACTCTTTCTGACCGCTCCACAACCGCGCTACTTGCCATGCTCGACAAATGCGCTCATGAACTTATCCTCTGCGTGGAATTCTATCCACCCACTCTGCCCTTATTTACTGTGGAACAGCCTTTCTTCAGCTTGACCTACCGCGTTACTACAGGGTTTGTCTGGAAAGTGGTAGGACTGATTTTTCCCCCGAAAACGTGGCGATGGAGGGTGATGTTACTGCACTGGTTGAGTGTTGGGCAGGTCTTGGCTACCAATTCACCAGTGGCCAGTTGTCTCGTAGCGTTCACGGAGTGTACATCGAGTTTGAAGTGAACCCCTTTCATAGTGCCATGTCATCTCGACAATGCGTCGTTTGTTAGAGCAGCATTGTGAAGTTCAATTCTGCGTCAAACTGAATAAAACTGCGAGTGGGACCCATGACATCAAGACGTTTTATGGCAGTGGTGCCATGGGCCGGTCAAGTATTTCTGAGAGGAAGAAATTGTTTCAGAATGGAAGAGAGCAAGTTGAAGATGAGCAACGGTTAGGACGCCCTAGAACGGCAAAAAGTCATGACAATGCATGACAATGCACCTAGCCACCCCACCTTTGCTGTCATGGACTTCCTGAGCAAACATGGCACCACACAGCTCCCCCCAGTCACCCAACAGCCCAGATGTCGCCAGTTCAAACTTCATCCTCTTCCCTCGACTGAAAAGGGTCGTCAAAGAACGGCACCACGGCTCGGTCCAGGCCATTCAAGAGGTCTTAACGAGGGAGCTGAAGAGCATTCCAGCTTCTGCGTTCCAGGGAGCCTTCAGTGATTGACAAAGCCGCAGGAAATGCTGTATTGATGCAGAACGGGCTCATTCTGAAAACTATTAAGTCGATGTGCCTAGTCTTTCAGTAATCTCTTTAACGCTATCATATTCACCACAACAGTTCGGTCAGTTTACGCCGAGTAATACTTCCATAGCTGACCCATGGATCTAGTTCGACGACTATTCAACACCGGAACAACATAGCAAAAATAATATTTCAAGGCTAATATTTGCATTTTTGTGAATCATAGAGAGCTTTCTCCGCTGATAAAATATTTCATGTCGTAAACATTGTCGAACTGAAAAAAAAAAGCTGCCTAAGTTTCTCCTGTTTCATTCTCTGCTTTTTTTTCTCGACTCTTCGCAGGAGCTTTGACGGGCGTGCTGAGCTACTACCGTGCGTTTAACTACGACAGCGACCAGTTCATGAAGCTGAAGTACCATAAAATCAGGGTGCCTACGCTCATCATGTGGAGCGAGAAAGACCGCTATCTTACTACGCCCATAGCCGAGTTCAACCGAGAGCACCTGAAGAGATCGCTCGTTGTGTACTACCCAGAAGGAGGCCACTGGCTGATGCGCCAATGTGCGGACCGCGTGAACAATCATATTATTGAATTTGCATCGATCGGAAAGATAATCTATAATGAAAGCATGACAGCATCGCAAATTCCCTTGACAGAGTACAGTTGCGCAGAATCACCAAAGCCGTCTAAAAAGAGCTGAGTAATACAACTACCCCACCAAATAACATTTCTAACCTCATCATCACTGCACAACTTTCCATACGCAGTGTAGCTGTCTTCTTGACGAAATAAGACGAATGAATTATTACTAAGCTGATATCGCATCAAGCCCATCGGGCGCTCGTGAACTAAAAAAAAGAGCGCCTTGCTTGCTACACCACTCACGGGAATGTATTTGCCGCTATAATCAATATCAGGGAAACAACGCAATTTTTCTCATGATGGGAAGTGGTGTGCGAAGAGTTTTCTGAAAGGTACATTATTTTTAAGTGTGTTCATGGTCAGCTTTTTTTAAATGTGTTTCGCAGTGGTTCAAGAAAAACGCGCAGAGTTCCAGGATATCTGCGCCTATTCAAATATTCCATTTCCTCATCTATAGAGAGAGCGAACAATACGCCCAACGAAGTAAATGATCTGCATCTGTCTCCATTACATTGCTGCGCCCTTCATTTCAACGGAGATCAACGCTATTTTACGAGGAATGCCTGTTATTGCATCACCTGAGACAGCCTTGCAAAAATTGTTTTGCAGTGGCTACTGACGACAGTAGCTTCATATGAAGCGGTATCGGTTTTTAGCATACCACGATTTGGCAGCTCGTCTTTTAGCTAAAATATAAGATTGGCAGACTGAAATTGTTTGCACTTTTGATGCGCCTAGAGGACGCAACGGCCGGCCACCTTTGCGTTCCATTGCTTAGAAAACGAATCCCGCTACCTCTCTCCATAATCATCGTTGATTTCTCTCCAGCGTAGGGTGAAAAAGTTTCATTATTCGGAAGCTTTACTACAAAGAAGCGAAAACTTTTGGAGACAAAGTGACATCCTCTTACATCGAGTCCTCCTGGTTATCTTAATAGTCATAACAACATCAATGCCTTACATCATATGTGCCTAATAAATGAGATTTTTCACACGTCTGAGGAGTACATGACACTTGAAACTTCAAACTTGAAACTTTATTTATTTCAACAATGGGGATGCTGAGGGCCGCGGTCAAAAAGCCTCCAATGGGCTTGACTGGGACCGCGACCCTTTACAAATGGGCGGCATAGGCAACATTGTTATTATAACAAAAATGTACAAACTGAGCAAACAATCTTAGCGCCAGTTTTTACAAGTCTAATAAAGCATAAAAATTGAAATATAATGAACTCAGAGGATAAAACTCAGAAAAATACAAATGATCGTCATTATTTCCTTATACATCCGAAATCATTGAGAGTGTGTAACGATGCAAGAAATACAGTATTAGCACCAAAGTCAAACTGGGTATGTGCCCATACGCTTACCATACTTGCAATCAAAACACGTACAGCAAATGGGCAAGGGGAAAAATAATGCTTGAGAAACACAGAAAATTTGTAAACAAATTACAGATATAAGTCGAAGTAACAGCACATGGAACATAGTCAGGCAGTAAAAAAAAATACGTATGTGATAATTTCACTTAGATGGCTGATGAAATGGCATTCAAGTGAAACGGCAAGAGAAAGCGCAGCATTTCTTTGCCGTAGTTAGTGCGCGTGCGTGGAATAAACCACGTGTGAATTAAACGAGTGTTATAAAGAATGTTGCGGTGGCTTAGTTCACCAATGGTTCCTAGAAAGTTGGCGCTTTTTAATCCTGCCTGGTAGCGTTTCACAAGAATCGCGCGGTAGTATTCTGGTAGAGTTAGTAGATTCGTGTCGTGAAATATGGGGGGCGGTGTGACTGCGATAAGGAACATTTGCAATGGCTCTAACAGCCCTTTTCTGTATGACGTGCAATTTCCGGATATTTGTTAATGTGGTCGTACGCCAAACCAGATGAGAGTAGTTAACGTGAGATAAAAACAAGGATTTATAGATGAGAAGTTTCACTCCTTAGGTAGCGAAAAACATACCCGGGATAAAATGCCCGAAATCCTTGATATAGTGCCAGATAAGCTTTTCAGTATGGGCGTTCCAAGACATGTGTTCATCGAAAATTATTCCCAGACACTTAATACGCGGTACTATCTCAAGTTCTGAACTGCCAAGTTTTAGTGGCACATGACAAGGGATTTGTTTATTTTTGAGGCCTGAAATATACTGCTTTTGTTTTTGGTGTGTTTAATTTTAAACAGTTAATGCATGTCCATGCGGCCAGCTTTAGAAGTACCTGATTTGCGTCATTAATTAAGTTTTTATAATTTTCAGCTGTAAGAAGCAAGGTTGTATCATCGGCATATATAATACATTTTACAGACGTGTCAATTTTTACAATATCATTTATGTATATGCAAAAAAGCAAAGGCCCTAATATGCTACCTTGTGGGACATCCGCTGAAATTTTTAGTAAAGTGGAGGTACAGTTGCCGACGACTACCTCCTGCTGCTGATACATTAGGTATGATTCAATAAGTTGTAGGAAAACACCTCGAAAGACATAGTGTGCGCATTTCTTTAGCAGTGTAATGTGATTTATTGTGTCGAACGCCTTTGAGTAGTCTACGAAGATGCCCAAAGTGTGTAGTTCCGCGTTCAAAAGCACTGAGTATAAATTTCTTCTGCTCTAAGAGAGCATGTTCAGTCGTACGGCCTTTGGTAAAACCGAACTATGAAGAAGTGATGATGTGGTGCTTATCTAGGAAAGAAACCATACGCTTCTGAATTAGTTTTTCCAGTCCTTTTGAGATTACTGGAAGTATAGATATCGGCCGGTAATTGTTAAGTGCATTTTTATCTCCTCGCTTGTACAACACAACCACTTTTGCAACTTGCAACTTTTGTGGGAAAAATCCGGTGGAAAAAACAAGCTTAAATATATGCTCTAATAATTCAGCAATGATATCCAACACATGTTTGATGGGCTTAATTTGTATACCATATGCATCACAACGCGTGCTGTTTTTCACAGACGAAAAAGCATTTGCAACTTCGCTGGCTGTTGTTGGCGCCAAAAACGCACTCTCAGAGATCCTGTCAGATAAATATGTGGTACAAGCTGAATTGTGCTGTTCCTTTGCTAGAGATACAAAATAATCATTGAATAAGTTTGCTAAATCATCCTTACAAATAACGTCACCGTCTATCACAAGCTCAGTAGGCCTGAAGTCATCACCGTTGGGGCCAAGAAACTTATTTAGCCCAGACCAAGCTAAGTCTTGTTTACTCATTACGTCTCGGTTGAAGATGTTGTTTAAGTATTTTCTCTTTTCGTAACGCAACAAACTGTTTACTTTATTTCGTTGGACTTTGAAACGTTTAAGCGTTTCTTCGTTTTTGCTTTTCTGGAAGATTTCGAATAATTTATTTTTACGTTTTATTTCCTGAAAACAAGTTTTAGTCAGCCACGGTTTTTAAGCTTTGCGCGTATGCTTGAGCTGTTTGTACGGAAAGCATTTCTTGTAAACCCTTATGAGTTTGTCATGAAAACAATTATAAGCGACTTCTGGTTCTTGCTCGCGATACACGTCTGACCAATCGGATAACGCTATCTCCCTTAGAAATGCAGCCAATGTATATTCATTAATACCTTGAATAACCGTTGGTTCTTTGAGTTGGGATGGCGCATGATTTACGGCTTCATTTATCAGCATAAAAATGGGAAGATGATCACTGATGGGTTCGCTTAGTACGCCGGACAAACATGTCATAGCTTCTATGTTAGTGATGAACACATCAATTAATGTTGGACTGTTTTTGTCAGTGCGGGTTGGGATGGTGATGACATTAGAAAACCCATTTGATTCAATAACTTGACATAGTTCAAACTGACTCTCTGACTTCATGGCTATGACCTGAATATAATTGTAGCTGCCCTATAATCGCCATCTGCAAAGCCTCCAGCCTACTTCTAAAGCTCACCTTGTTAGCGCAAGAAGTCCAAAACGAGACAAAACGTTGGAGGATGCTTGAGCTTCGCCGTGTAGAGTGGAACGCGATAGCATAATCGGGCTAGCCAGGTTTGGATTCTCGGTGGACACCTCAACATAGCTGCAAGGAATGGAGCGTATGTGCGAGTTACAATGGTCGTTTAAAACTATTCTAGATTACCCACGGCAAGTATAGTTGTTGAGTGCCCACTACGCCGCCAATTCTTTTTTTTCGTGAATTAACGAAACACCCTATACGCGTCCGTAGGCAACACGCACACCTACACAGCTGTTCACTTCGTTGATGCTTCTGCTGATGATGATCATTTAATGTGTCACGGCAATATGTAATGGGTGGGTATTCAAGCCACCGACTTGCTGCGCGATTAGGATGTTTTGACACTTGGCGTGATTCTACGCTTCTCTCACGCCACATTATATCCGTTAAGGAGACTCCTCGAAATAGATGGCATTCGCAGGGGGTTTTTCTACGAAGCGGTTTCAATTACTAACATGGCTCTAGCGTAGGACACCTGCTTGTCACGCAGAAGGCCTGCGTTCGACTCCCAGTCGAACCAAAGCTTTTAAATGCGAAGCATTTCTTAGCGAACTTCGGCGACTTTGAGCGTATCTATCTATCTAGCTATCTATCTAGCCGCCTACGACTTTGTGCTCTCCTGGCCGTATCGTTAATGGGATTTATAACAAATTTGGTATGGCATAACATGACTGTGTGACGAACATAAATGGCTGGTCATATCATAAAAATCATGACTAACTTGTCATGAAAAGTATGATTTACATGCCACACTCATGGCGCGCTCGCGGCCGTTTCGTTAGCTTGATTGTCATGAGTAAAGGGGCACGAGGCACGCGCCCAACGATGGAAACTTCCGATGGTGTGCGGGGCATGGAAAAGTACCTGATGGTATGCGCCCCTGCCACGCTGCGCACGCGATTGGTCGGTGAAGAGCGCGTGGCTCGCGACCCGAGCCGTGGCGAAAGAACCCATGAGAAGGAACGGGCATTGTCTGTGGGACACCGTTCGAGGCAGGTCGAAGCAGCCAGCGTATCACGGGTGAAGACAGCGGCGGGTGCCGGGTCCGAAGGTGCTGCAGCACGAGTCTGGGTCGACTTCGGCGATGACCGGGAGAGGCCACTACGGACTTGAAGCATCCTCGTCACAGCGGGTCCCGGAGCACTCGCAACGCTCCACCTTTGCTCGCAGAACGGCTGGTGCCCACAGGACAGTCCCCGGAGAGTCACGTCGTCAAGTGGACGCAGTTGGAACGACGGACCGAGGTGGCAGCTAGGCCTAACCCGTCCGCTCGCGCGTTGGCCACGACGACGACCGGGAAAGCAGCAAGAAGCGGATCGTCGAGTTGCTGCTGAGCAACGGCGACCGCAAGAAAGGAGAGGGCATCGACGGCGAGCGCGACTCAACACGGACGAGGAGAGATCGACCGAGACGCCGCGTCGACCGTCGCACAAGTAAGAGCGTTCCATTTAGGACGCGACTGAGAGACCAGTGTGGTCAGACTGCTGTAGCAGTTAAGAACTGGAGTTAACCAGAGTAGCGAAGACTTTAGCCTAAGAATTCGTTGCACGAATTCGATTTATGAGTTTTGTTGTATTTAGCTCAGGTGTATCTATTTTTGTGTGAGTGAATCTTTGTGTGAGGTTTGGCGTTGTTTGGGTTGATAAAGTGTGTTTGCTGTGCTACCTCCGACTCCCGTGTCTCTCTCAATTCCATCCACTGCAAGCGCTCCCGAGATAATTCGTGACATTGATATACACCAAATTTGCTATTGAGTGACATGACTGTATGACGAACATAAATGACAAGTGGTAATATGGAAATCATGACTTGTCATGTGCGACATGACTTGCATGCCACGCTCATGGCGTGCTCGCGGCCGTTTCGTTAGCTTGAGATACACCTAATTTGGTATTGAGTGACATGACTGTATGACGAACATAAATGACAAGTGGTAATATGGAAATCATTACATGTCATGAGCGACATGACTTGCATTCCACGCTCATGGCGCGCTCGCGGTCGTTTCGTTAGCTTGATAGACACCAAATTTGGTATTGAGTGACATGACTATATAACGAACATAAGTGGCAGGTGGTAACATGAAAATCTTGGCATGCATGTCTTCTACAACGCCATTTACATGCCACGCTCATGGTGCGCTTGCGTTCGGTTCGCTAGCTTGATATACACCAAAATTGGTATTGCGTGACGTGACTGTATGACGAACATAAATGACAGGTCCTAACATGTAAAATATGACATGCAAATTATGTAAAACATGATTTGCTCCTTCCTGGCCGCTTCGCATTACATCGATTGCCACAGTGCGTGGGATCTGCCAGGCTTTTTTACTATTTATGTAATTGCATCTATCTAAAATTTTCGCTCGCAGACAACGCTGCTTCTTCGCTCACAACCAACGGCGTCGACGCCGACACCGGAATTTCTGCGAAACAGGCTCTTTAACGCTATAGCGTTTAAGCTGTGAGGGAAATGACAGGAAAGACCGAGAGGCTGCTCTCGCACCCGTTTATTCAGTTACAGGCATCATATGGGTTTCAAATGGTTGCACACTAAAGAAATTTACACGTTACGTGCAATGATCCGCTGGAGTGGTACGTAAGCTTCCGCTAAACTATGGAATGTGTTACGCCAGGCAACCTAGCAGCTGCTTTAACGACCGAGGGAAGGGGGTGGTTCGTGGCTCCACCCAAAATGTAAAATCGTCTGCATCAAAGTACTACATTTTTATTATCGTGGTCGGTTTTCCTCGCCAACAAAAGCAATAAACAAGTCGGTCTTGAAAAAGCATACGACGAATATTCTTTTCGACCTATAGTATGTTCAAAAAAAAGATGCGCATTTTTCGCTTTATCCGACTGTATCAGCTAAGTGTATTTGTGTCTGCTGCTTTTGGTATTGCAGTAATTGCATTCGCTTCAGTGAACATAACAGGGAGCGAGCCGACTTCCCCACAAAATGACGCGAGTACGATACTGAGTATGGCTCCTCCATTTCCACTGTTCTGGTGGTGCACTTTCCAGCAACAGCAGCCGTCGTAATCATGAACATAACTCCGTCTGGTATGAGCAGTGCACAAACGACGAGGCACTGGTGTGAAAAAGAAACAAAGATAAAAAGGTAGAAAACAGAAGAAAATACGTCACTAACGATATTTATCCTATGACAATTTATGGTCATTCCCTTTCGTTTTAAGTGAATGCATTCCAACAACTAGTTCAGGAAGACCCCGATTCACATTTAATTGTGATAGAAATTACGTAGACACTCGAGGCACATTTTTGTCGTCGTCGTCGTCGCCGTGAGGTTCTGTTAATGTCTAAGGACAGTCACTACAGCCGGCGCGGCCTGTGTAATGTGTGCGCGGGAGAGCGTGTGACAGCTGCCGACGTGCGCGGCTCAAGTGGAGCGGGAAAACGCTGGCTGCTTTCCTTCGCGCAACAGACCCATGTTGGTCCCGAAGGGGGGGGGGGTTCTACTTGGGTACGGCCGGGTGTGGTCGCGCGCCATACCTTGACAGGTGTCAGCAGACGGCTTATTCCACTGTGCTTACAGTACTCTCACCGCTCAATTTGCGTTGAAACGGAAGACAACACGAACGTCGCTTCACTCACAGCAACGGCCAAGTTTCTTTACCGCTGCGTTTTGTTGAGTTACGCCAGATTGCATGCTAACGCAGTTAGCTGCTGGCCTTCACATAACATTCGACTTTGCTGCTATCTCGTTCATTGCTTCCCCATTGCGGCTGTGGGCAAGCTGCTGAGCAGGGGTCAAGGGTACACTCCGCGGCTGGCCCTTCGGCTCTACGAGGGGGCTGCAACGGCAGCGCACACCTATGCACTGCCCGTGGTGCAGCTGGCGCCACACCGCAAAGAACAGTTGGAGCGGCAACACCGCACGGCGATTCGGCGCTTCATGGGTCTCCTGCGCCAGTCGCCCGTGGCTGCTACATTGGCGGAGGTCCAGGCGTGGCCTCTGTCGCTCCTAATGCTGCAACAGGCGCTACATCATGTGGACCGCCTGCACAGAGCCCCCGGGGGCTCTGCTCGCCTTCGGAGACTGCGGAGCCGACCAGCTTCACGGATGGGACAGATCTGCGCTCTCTATGCAGAACTGGTGCCCCAAGCCCCCTGTCCCATCCAGCCGCCTCCACCGCACCGAGCAGCCTCTGGACGTGCAGTTGGAGCTGGACAACCTCAGCAAAAGGCGGACACCGGCGTGTGAGCTCCACCAGTCAGCCGTGGCGAAACTCCATGACAGGCTACTTGGGCACCTTCGCCTGCGGACCGGCAGCGTCTGGTCGGCGGCACGCATGTACTCCAAGAGTCGCTGCCCATCGCCTGCGTGCCGCAGATGCGGCGACGACGAAACGCTGGAGCATATTGCCACCTGCCATATACCGAGACAGAGGCTATCCCACGAGACACGGCTTCCGAGGTAGCGCAGTTCTTCATGTGCCACATCGTTCTGCGTCACGGTGCTCCCCTCCAGAGTCGTAACAGACAGAGGGACGCGTTCACTGCGCAGCTTATGGACGAAGTTTTTCGACTAAGCAATACCAGGCATCGAAAGACAGTGCTTACCATCCGCGAAAAACGGACTTACCGAGCGACTAAATAAGACAGTCACAGACATGATCTCCATGTACATCGACGTCCAACACAAGACATGGGATCGGATTTTACCTTACGTGACGTTCGCTTATAACACCGCTGTTCAAGAGACCACACGTTTGCACCATTTCGCCTTCTCTACGGCCGCGAAGTTCAGACGATGCTGGACGCTATGCTTCCTTGTGAAGACGCCGATCAGTTAACAACTGACGCCGAAGAATTTGCAGAGCGTGCCGAGGAAGCTCGCCTGCTCGCGCGACTACACATTGGTCTGCAGCAACAGGATGATGCACGACGCTACAACATCCGCCACAGAGACGTATCTTACAGTCCAGGAGACCAAGTTTGGGTTTCCCCTGTTCGTCGCCGTGGACTCTCCGAAAAGTTGTAAGCAGATACTTCGGTCCATATAAAGTGTTACGACGCGTGAGGGACGTAAACTACGAAGTGGTTCCGGACACTGCGTCTTCAGCATGGACGCAACGAAGACAACCGAGCACCGACATCGTTCATGTCGTGCACTGATATATTTTGCGTGTCTATAATTTCTCCTACTCTTCATTCATTGTTTTTACTTCCTTTTACTTGTGCTACTGACATTGCCTCATCCTTCATTGACTGTGCGCGCAACATTTCATCATTCGCAGGCTTTCGCAATGCCTAAGCTTTCTTTTTTTTCTGAAGCATCTTATGCTCTGAGGGGCTATGTCCGTCCCTCATCCCGCGTCCCTGTACATGCGTCCCACAGCCCATTTCTCTCCTCTAGGGATACTCTACTCTACGGAGCGGCGCCCGCGTCCCGCGTCCTACACCCCCACAGCGCATGCGCGTCTCCTTCCCCCCTCTCTCCTCTCCTAAGCTCACCCCCTTTCTCTCCTCTAGGAATCCTCTACTCTATGGAGCGGCCCCCGCGTCCCACACCCCGACAGCAGATGCGCGTCCCCTATCTCTCCTCTCCTACGCTCACCCCCTTTCTCTACTGCATAGTGGAGGGATAGGGGTTCTTGGATGGGTCGTAGTGGGAAGTTTGCACAAGATCGATGCAGGTTCCTCGGACGGTTGTGGGTTGCATGTGGTCAATCAGTAGATGGCACCGCAGCGCCATCTATGATCCTTCTGTTCTAGAGGTGGCTACGACGCTTATTCTTCATCGTCATCAGCCTCATCGTTATGACGCATAGTGGGTACATTCCATGTGCTGTGCCGTGGTGGCAGTGTCATCGTCATCGCACAGGGGTGGCGACGACAACGACGGGACTAGCCTATGCCATAAGGAGCTTCGCCTCTAAGAGTACAACCCAGTCACCTTGCCTCCGCATGCTTCGCATAACATCGATTCCCAGGGTACTTGGGATCTGGCAAAATTTTATGTAAGGGCCTGTTTATCGTGTTGCTCAAACACTAATGTCTTTCCATGCAAATTTTGGTGTCTGCAATTTTTCCATGCAAATTTTGGAGACAGCCTCGAGAGCGCTCCCAGTTGTAGGCGGCTAGATAGATAGATAGATAGATAGATAGATAGATAGATAGATAGATAGATAGATAGATAGATAGATAGATAGATAGATAGATAGATAGATAGATAGATAGATAGAAACAGGCCAATGTGTCTGCAGTTCGCGAAGAAATGCTGCGCATTTAAACGTCACGGTTTCGCCACAAGAGAGAATGGTTGGTGAAAAGAAGAAAAAAAATCTGGCACATATCCACGGAGTGAATGATGATGAGTGGCCGAAGCTCCGGCGGTTCATCGGTAAACCGTGAATGTTCCGTGAAATTCGCCCAGTACATCATCAAAGACGTGACACTGTGTGTATATATACAAGAACTTTTATATTATTCGTGAGCCGTGATTTTCCGTTTTGTTTTCGTTCCTTCGTTGGTCGTGGTTACCATTTACATAAGCCGTGGCTTCCGTTCCCCCCTTCATTATAACGGCTTTATGGTCGGTGAAATGGAGGGAGAGCGGTTCCTGGATGAGTCGTAGTGGAAAGTTTGCAAAGACGAGATCGATGCAGGTTCCTCGGATGGTGGTTGGTTGCATGTGGTCAAACGATATGCATGTGAGACCATATCACGATGCCATGTGTTGTATGGCATCGCGATCGTCATCGTCATCAGCGTCATCGTTATGACGCATAGTGGGTACACTCCATGTACCCACTATGAGGCACAGTGCTGTGCCGTGATTGCAGGGTCATCGTCATCGCACAGGGGTGGCTACTACGACGACGACAACGACGCAGGATGACGCCGGACCAGCCTACGCCCTAAGGAGCTTCGCCCCTAAAAGCCCATAACAAACGCCCACAGTATCTAGGAGTACAGATCAAAGAAGGCAGGAGGTTGCTTGGAAAACATGAAAAGAAAATCAAAGAGAAGGGCAAGAGAAACGCGGCAGTATTAAAGCGGAGACCACTATGCATTAAAGCAATGAAGCTAGCAATAAAGCATACAGCCCTAATAAGTTTCAAGTAGTGATAGGAAGTGGAAAAGGAATAATTGTTTCAGAACTAACATTTGCTGACTCAATGTAGTGCACGAGCTCTGAAGTTCAGTAAAGACTAGAGATAAATCAGTGGGCAGTTGTGAGGCTGGTACCAGGTGATCGTGGAATAATTACAACGGAAGCGATGCAGGGAGACTCTTTCAAAGCGCGCCAGGGCCAGACCAAAATCTTCATCGAAAGATGCTTGAGAAAAGTGGATGAAAAGAAATGGCCTGCTAGTATAATTAAGCCAACACATAAAAAAAGGTGTGGACACAGTGAAGGAAAAGAACGACGCAACTAGCCAGTAGATTTTACAAGGTGATTGACAACGCAAAAGTGAAATAAGCGTGACAGAGACGGCGCACTATCTAGAGGAAGCAGAGGGAAGAAACGAAGAAAAATTCGAAACTTGGCCACTTCGCAAATTCTTGAACATCTTTTAAGACCGCTGCAAAAACCGATACGGACAGAAGTAGAACGATCACACCACAGCGCTGAACTCGCAACTCAAGGTTTATTGGAAAACACGCGCAGATAAATACTACTGCCCTCACACCCATGTGACCAGAAAACGCAAGAAAGAACATCACCACTTTTGTTGATTTCCAAAAATTATTGGCAGAGCCACGTGTCCATCCGAATACGGAAATCTTGAGATAGGTCGCTATCCCAAAATTCAAACTTGCTCTCGTGCAAGGCAGCACAGGGCGCACTGACACATTGCTCGCCGCATTTCCCAATCATAAAAGCTCTCGTGACATGATATTGATCAGCAGACAACGCTTCAGCTTCATCGAAAACAGGCGAGCAATGACATCGCAAAACCGGTTTGGGTACATTCGAGTACGCATCCCCCTGAAAAGAATGCTTATGCTAAAACAACCTGACATTAGGTATATCTAATTGTCTGGCCCATGTGAACATGATGGCGTGATCAAGGCAAAGGCTAAAACACACCTACGATCTCACAAATCTTACTCAACCTATTCGGCGCCGAAAAAACCATCCTGGCGTCAAACTACTGGCCACATTTTTCAGGTAATAAGACATTCGTGTACATATGGAAGCACGGCTGAGGTTTCTTTCTTCTCGGGTGGTTCATGATTTTCTGTGTTTATCTTCAGTGTCTTAATCAACTTCTGTCCAGATGACAGTGCGCGCACACCCAACGTATTTAGCCTCACCTCCTGGTTAGAGAAACTAGTGCCCACCTAGCGCCCATCTGGTGCCCATCTGCCCAACAAAGCGCGACAGAAGTAGCACCGAACGCAGACATGAAGAAGCCACAGCGTTTTAGATGCGAAGCATCTTATGCTCGGGGCTGTGTCCGTCCTTCCCGCGTTCCCCGTCCCGCGTCCCGTGTCCCGCGTCCGGTCATTTTCATGAAGTAGGGAAGCAGCCACTATGCGAACCAGAACACTGTAGTACAATAAGGCCGTCAACCACCATCACAGTCATGAGAGTCATAGGCAGAGAGCACAGAGTGGCTGCTTAGCAATGGCTAGGCAGGTGGAAGGGTGCAAGCAAAGAATAACGCGCTCTACCGGTGGTGTCTGTCGCCCACATTGACTCCATTCCTTGATCTTGCTTGCATGTGCTTGCGGGGGCTTTGTCCGTCACTCCTTCCCGCGTCCCACAGCCCCCTCTCTCTCCTCTCCTATGCTCCCGTCCTTCCTCTCCTCTAGGAATCCTCTACTCTACGGAGCGGCGCCCGCGTCCCGTTGACTCCATTCCTTGATCTTGCTTGCATGTGCTTGCGGGGGCTTTGTCCGTCCCTCCTTCCCGCGTTCCACACCTCCTCTCCTACGCTCCGCACCTTTCTCTCCTCTAGGAATCCTCTACTCCACGGAGTGGCGCCCGCGTCCCGTTGACGCCATTCCTTGATCTTGCTTGCACGCCGTTGCGGGGGCTTTGTCCGTCCCTCCTTCTCGCGTTCCACACCCCCCTCTCTCTCCTCTCATACGCTCCCCACCTTTCTCTCCTCTAGGAATCCTCTACTCTACGGAGCGGCGCGCACGACAGGTGGTGTGACAGCTGCATACTCCGCTTGGGGCGCCACGGTAGTTCCGCGGTATGAAAATGATGCAGCGCGCGCGCCTGATTATCTCTCCTGTGCAGCGCCGCGATGAGCGACCGGGCCGCTGGCACAAATCGGGAGCGGCGACGTTTCTCCCGCTCAAGCCAGCCATCACCCCGCTGCTTCGCATCCATACATGGTTCCCTTTAGCGGGAGATGGGGAAGTTTTTTTAATTACAATCGAGTGCCCTCAGTCGAAATTAAGGATCGGGTTTTCCGATGAGGGACAATACCTCCAGCAATAGAGGTCACGTTTTCTTCTTAGGCGAATATATAGGGACTGTAGCTCGTTCTCCTCAGATGGCTCATTAATGAAAACCAAACCTGAGCCACATTTTTTTTTGTATAACCTATAAGACATCCACCAAATTTTGTTGAGAACTGCAGCGATGAACAAGAACAAGGAAGACGTCCACATATCTGATAACGTTAAAGGCTATACCGTTAGACTATTCTAAATAGAATTGTTAGCCCTTCCTGGAAAAATGTCGCTCAGCACAGTAGCAAATTTCGACCCGTTGCATACACCAAAGCATTAAAAGAATAGATTACCTTCCATTCGACAGCCATAGAAGAAGGAAGCGAAGAAAGAAGTGCTTTACTCGACATCCGTGTTAAACGCTCTTCCGGTGCTTATTCTACAACGGTGTATAGAAAGCACACACATTCGGGCAGGTACCTCAGCTTTGCCTCGATGCATACCATTGGCCACAAAAGGTCTGTGGGGGGCTTCTTTCTTCTAACGTGCGCTCCGTCTTTGGTCAGACGAATCAGTGCGAACCGTATATCAGGACCATACCGTATATACCGTATATCAGGGCCATACCCAATCAGGACCATACTGTATATCTATAGATTCCCAAATCATACCTTATGTCAGGACGCACAGATTTCTAGGCGTAATCATCGATAGGGACCTCTTCTGGGGTCCTCATGTGGCCTACTTGAAGAAGCGCCTGACAGACATTGCTAACTTATCCAAGTATCTTGGAGGAAAAACCTGGGGGACCTCATTATAGACAACGATGCAACTGTATACCCGCTTTTTCTCCGCTATTTGCGATACAGCTTGCCTGTGCTGACCAATACCTGCAGAACCAACATTCGCACACTCGAAAGCGTTCAGGCTATAGCTCTTAGAGTTTGCCTGGGGATACCGCGATGTTCGTCAACAGCTGAGACAACTGCGATTGCAAACGACTGCGCAGTCAGGACGCATATTGTAATGAAAGCGCTGAGAGCACACGTGAGGCATCTTGCTGGCGCCCCTGCCCATCATTTAGCCTCACTGCCAGAAGACCGACCTCGTGCTTCATTTTGTCAGGTAGTCCTGTCCTACCGTACACGCCTACCAACAGGATATACATCTTCAGCCAGAGTTCTAACTCCCCCATGGTGTACGACTCATCCACAGGTTCCACTCACGGTTCCAGGCATACGGCCAAAAGCCCGGCTCTCGTCTCCAGCGCTCAAGCAGTTTTCTCTTTATTAGTTGTATGAGACGTACAGCTACCATAACCATCTATATACTGACGCCCCAACAACTGTGGATGGGTCGGCGCAGTCGATGATCTTTCCTGCAACAGCCAACCACCGAAAAAGATTAGGCTATCCCACCAGACGACATCGACAGCTGCGGAACTTGCTGCTCTATGTAGCGCACTTACAGTAATTGACCTTCAACAAGCCAAGAAATGGAGCGTGTTCACGGTCCTCTGAGGCGAGCTTGGCCTCCCACGTTTCGAGAAGGTCTTCATTTTTTTGACCGCTGTTACAAGCATTTCTAAAAGGGTATGGGGACACATGCATAATGTGGCGTCTGCATGTGTCAGTGCACCGTCGATAGCACTAACTGACAAGGAGATTAACTATCTGCACCTTTAAGTAGATGCCATGTATATGGTAGGGCGCTTGCACAGTTTCAATCCCCCCCCCCCTCCTCTCATGTGAAAAAGCGTATTTATTCGTGCACGCACAAATAAACGCATTTGTTGGTAGTTCAGCGCTCGGTCCCGTCTCTTTCTTTCTGTCCTCGTGTTTTCGCGCTGTTTCGCATAAACAGTACAAGTATTCGGCGAAGGTGATGTGTCTGTGTGCATATTGCGCGGGCACGCGAGAATCGTGTGGGCCAAGGTGTCAGGTACACCGCAAATTGGGCCGAGATCTGTGTGTAACGTTGGGTAAAGTCTGTGCATTAGTCTACCGTGTGTGTAAGTGTTGCTCTGAAGTCTTCTCAGTATGGTGCTGTCCTTTTTGTTGAGCTTCGAATGTGGTGGTGGGTGAGCTCCATTTCTTTGCGGCCCATAATCATATCTACTCACCTTCAGCATTGCTATCAGCTTTATGTCGGCTCACGCTTATGCTTACGTCTACTCAGTACTCACACATACTTCAATGCACTAGAGTTCATACGGCACCTCAATTCTGATTGATAAGAGGCTTCATTTACGGAAGTTGCCTCCCCCCCGCAAAATCTTACACGGGAAGTGCCTAATAAAAATACCTCCTGTGAGCCATGTTGTTCAATAAAAATGTCCTTGCTGGATTGCAACCACGGATAACTCGCACTTGAAAATACGAGATCTCTGTGCGCCACATAGAGCACCGATTATGCGAGATATTGGTGTCAAAGAGAATTGACATCATAGTCGAAAAAGGTAACGAACATGTTTTTTCTTCTCTTGTGTAAGTCAAAAACATTTCCTTATCATCTTTAGTGCTATATGTATTATTTTAACATACTTGCTGCATTCTATGTGGAATCAATGCTGCTCAAAATTTTGTTCGCTGTTCACATATTTTGCTGTTAACTATTCTGATGACCAATTACTTCAATGATCTTTTGGCTACTGACATGCTTCTGTTCATCATTTAGCACGTACACCAAGGTCGGGCACCACGTGTGCCTTGAAGTCAAGCCCTGCCTTGTGTTTTTCTTTTTGGCTTCCGGGCCTCTGTCAAGCTGCATACCACAGCTTTTAGACGTGAAAAACATTGCAAATGTATTCTGAAAAATACAGAATTTAAATTTCAATTATACGCTAACAGATTCACGAGTCGACTCATTCATACTCAGATCGAGCCGTGAGTCTTAGTGAGTCCGGGCGAGTAATAGTTTAATGAGCTTCAGTCCGACTGAGTCTCCTTGTGAAATATTTAGTAGGTCTGAGTCAGAGTGCATAAAAATTTCGCAGCAATGGAACATACGGCGCTACGCAGATTCCAGGCAATTACAGACAAAATTTATTCTACCTCACAGCATGCACAAATATATGCCCGTAGTGCGGCGCCACAGCAACTCTGTTTCACATTACGCGGGAGTGTACACCGCATAGTGAAGAACGCCACAACTTGCACAACACAGAGGAGAAATAGTAGGCACTGCTATCCATCTCGGCCCTTGATGGTCAGCTTTGGCTGGTCCAAAGCGCAGAGACGAGAGCAAGGGCCAGCGGAGCGCTGTAATAGCGGCCCCGACCATTTGTGATAATAGAGTTTTCTTCGCCTTCTTCCTCTCTGAGTCCGAGCGAGTCCGCTCGAGGAAAATTTTGGTAAGCTTCAGTCCGTGTGAGCACTCAACTCGAAATATGCGTGAGTCTGAGTGAGATCTACTTTTTTTGTAGACCTATGTATGTGAGTGAATACTTACACTTTATGATAAAGGAGACTACGTTAGCATAAACCGAGAATTAACAAAGTATTTGGACACTTTCGCCGCTAACATTCCACTAAATTATCTCGACTCGAATTGGTTGTTTTTCAAAGCGGAGATGCATCGCGTTATACGTATCTATATTCCGACCATTACAATAACAGAAAAAGTAAATTCCCTGTGGTTCAGTGTATCCCTCAAATGACTAAATAATAAGAAAAAACGTACGTTTCGAGCTGCCAAGCGAGCTAACTGTGCTTCCACATGGCATAATAAGCTAACCATCGAAACTAAGCACAAGCTTTTTTTCTAACACCCTACCAGCTTTCTTACAAACTAACCCGAAGCGATTTTGGAAAATAATTAATTCCGCTCAGTGTAATGAGATTTCACTTAGTAATAGCTCTAGACTTCTTATTCCTGAGAATGAAGTTGCTGATTGTCTTAACACAGTATTTAGTTGTGTTTTTACTAATGAGCCACCTGACAGTTAGCCCGATCTTCCATTTACCGCGTATCCGCTGATGCAAAACATCACATTTGATTCATTCGGCATAGTCAAAGTCATTGAATCATTGAATAACTCGTCATCCACGGCAGTAGACGGCATCAACGCCGAAGTGCTAAAAAATACTAAACATGTGTGTAGCCTGTTTTTATCACTCATATTTTAAGAATCACTCGACAGCTGCTCAGTTCCACATGACTGGCAGGTGGGCAAGGTCACCCCTGTCTTCAAGAAAGGGAGCCGAGCATCGTCGAGTAACTACCAACCGATTTCTGTAACAAGCGTCTCTTGTAGAGTAATGGAGCATATCATATACTTGCATATTGCTAACTTCTTTACATCTGTAAATTTCTTTCACCCAATTCAACATGGTTTTCGCAAAAATTACTCCTGTGGCACTCAAGTTGCTCTTTTTCTGTATGATTTACACATAAACCTAGACCGCAACATTCCGATTGACACAATATTCTTAGATTTCGTAAAGGCATTCGACAAGGTCCCCCATGGTCGTCTTTTAGTTAAGTTATCCTGGCTTAACATCCACCCCTGTATTTTGAACTGGATTCGAGGGTTTTTAACCAACCATCAGCAATTCTTTTATGCCAACTCCCACTCATCTCGAACACCCGTGCTTTCAGGCGTACCGCAAGATACCGTACTTGGTCATCTTCTCTTCTTGATGTATATTAATGACCTCCCTTCTAATATTTCTTCTCACATGCGTTTATTCGCAGATGACCTGTGTTGTTAACAGCGCAATTACTAACCACTCCGACCATTCCACATTACAATGTGACCTCACCCGCATACAGAACTGGTGTAATACTTGGCTCATGTCCTTGAATTTATTTAAAACTGTGTTAATGTCTATTCACCGTCGTGAAAATCACGGTGTTTATAACTACAGTATCAATAACAACCAGATTGCAACAGTTGATTCATTTAACTACATTGGTGTGCACATCTCGCGTGACCTAACTTGGACCTGTCATATTAATCACATAATAAATTCTGCTAATCCTACTCTAGGGTATATTAAAAAGTTACCTTCTATTAAAAAAGTTGCTTTCGAGACCTTTGTCCGGCCAAAGCTAGAGTATGCGAATGTGATTTTTGATCCTCACCACAATAACCTCATTTACGCTCTCGAGTTTGTCCAGAACCATGCTGCGCGATTTATACTATCTAACTATTCATACATCTCAGGCATCCTTGGCACTAAAGAGAGATTAATTTAGCCGATGTGGCTAAGCACCGGAAAATGGCACGCCTTAACCTTTATCATAAATTTTAACGCGATAGCGTTAAAGAGCTCGTTTCGCAGAAATTCCGGCGTCGGCGTCGGTGTCGGCGTCGGCGTCGTTGGTTGTGAGCGAAAAATCATCATCTTGTCCGTGACCGAAAAATTGAGAAAGATGCAAATAAAATAAATAATAAAAATTTTCGGGTCCGAGTGAGGATCGAACCCGGGTCGTCTGCGTGGCAAGCAGGTGTTCTACCACACAGCCATGCCTCTGCTTGGATATAACTGTGAAAATAACTTCCTCTGCTTGGAAATGTAGTGAAAATAACTTCCATGCTTCGCAAACGCAAGCGTCCTTTATATAGGCGTCGCAATATAACATGTAATATTGTTGCGGGGTTGCAGCTATAACTATGGTGAGGAATATTACGTGGTACAAGCGTAAATTGCCATCGGGCGTCAGAATATGTGACTATCATAACGATTCCATAGTTTAAAGCCAGCCACCCATTACAAACGGCACACACCTTACTGCGCGTATTCCCTTAACACCACGTAGTGGGTGCATAGCAAGTTCGAAAACATTTCCCACATTTGCCGCGCATAATTTCTCCTGGTTTAAACCATACTACCCATTACATAGTATGCACTAAGTGATTGAAGTACGCAGTAGGGACGGGATATCGCTATCGCGTTCAACTCTTAAAGGCGAAGCTTAAGGGTCCCCCCAATTTTTTCCATTCTTTGCTTTTCAATAACCCATACACCAGAGGAGCCCACCGCATTTCCCGCAACCGTCACTGTAACGCGGTATAGCCACTACAAGCCCATACCGTCACCTTTCACCAATCGTTTTCCTGCGCACAGCCCAAGACTGGAAAGTCGCCACCATCCCCGACACTCAAGCATTCAAGCGGCTCATCGAAACCATCCCATTATAACTTACATTATATTGTTTTACCAGCTTTACCTGCACTAGTTCAAACGTTGTCTACATGCTCGAATGTTCATATTGTCACAAAGTGTACATTGGCGAAACAGGACAGCCTGTTAATGTTAGATTAAATGGGCGTCGCGCAAGTACGGCGAAGAAATTACCGAAAGCAGTGGTACAGCATTTTAATGTAGCAGGTCACAACTTCAACGACCTCAAACTTTACATCCTTCAGTCAAACTTCCGGTCCCCAAGACACAGAAAATACAGAGTCGCACCTTATTCACAAGTTTAACACACTTCAGCCAGCAGGTATAAAAGTATTGAGTCCATGCGATATGGTGCATACCCAACGGAAACTGATAAGTGTTAAGTCCTTCATCTAGGAACTTCTAACTTACCATTGTTAAGCGGCGCATTCTTCCGACAACCATAATTCAGCGACACGTGTACAGCCCCGCACACAGTCACAGCGAAAGCTCGAAGAGCGGCCTTTCCAGAGCTCTTTGTAGAGGAGGAGGTACACTCTATTGACCAAGGGATTCGGGCACGTACAGTCTGTTTCACACTTAGCGGAAATCTCGAAGCGCATGGCATCAAGATGCGGCCAGCGCTGCAGTCGCGCGCCGGCAGCAGCTCGCGCGTGCGCAGACGCTTCAGGGGCGTAGTGTTGAACCGCATCGTCTGCTACGGCAGCGCGCGCTGCCCGAATTAACGGGCAGCGGGCGGATTTCATCGTTACTACGGGAACTAGGCCGATATCGCTCATCGCGTCCCTGTACGCCTCACTGCCGTCCAGAATGAGCGCCGTCATTGCTGCCGCTGGAGACATGACGAGGTATTAAGTGAAGTTGGAAGCGTGAAGCGTGCACGCCGGCGAGCGAGCCCTGCCTGATGTAATGAAATGTCGTCGAGAAGAAGGACGTTGAGGTCCTTGTCATAACCTAAATCATTCCTACATTCGTTCCCATTTATTTTATTGTGTTAAACCCGCATAGCTGCACGGCAGTCACTGTTGAGTCCTTTGTTCTTCTATAGCGTCAAATAAATACCATAGCATGGTGCGCACTCATTATGGTGTCTTCCTCGTCGCAGCTTGCTGTGGTGCACACGCAAAGGAGAAATATACTTGAACGCACTCAGTACCACGGCATTTCAGACCAAGCAAAGTATGCTGTCAAATACTGTTTCAAGGACTCCATTATCGCCAATAGACTCTGACAGGTTTGGCGTCGCACAACGTTTAGTGCAGAATATCGGTCCAGTCCCCGCAGTAACGATGAAATGCACGCGCTGCCCGACAATGCAGCCAGCACGCGCCGCCGTAGCAGACGATTCAACACCGCGCCCCTCAAACGTGTGCGCACGCGCGAGCTGCTCTGGCGCGTGACTGCAGCGCTGGCCGCATCGCCATGCCATGCGCTCCGAGATTTCCCCTAAGTGGGAAACAGACTGTACGTCCCAGGGTCCGTCATCACTTCAGCTTGAAAAGCAAGAAGTAGGATGACGTCATCACTTCAGCTTGAAAAGCAAGAAGTAGGGCACGGAACCTTACCCGCTGTTAGAGGTGCTAATGCTTGGTTGATGGTGATAGTCAGTAAGAGTGGTCGACGTTTCTAGAATTTCTTTCTCATTTCAGTTTTGGTTATTTTGCACGATAGCGGTTACGGGCGGCGGCGGTGGACAACTGCCCCACTGCTTTGTGATCTGATAACAGCTTTCGCTGTAAAACATATGTGCCACACAAATTCGGTAAACACCAACACTCACCATCGGTCCGCCAGAAAAGAAGAACTGAACACGAAATTTTCCCTTTGTCACGAAAACGAAAAGAAATGAAGGGAACAAGAAACGCGAAATTCATGCGGCAAGCCAGAGAAGACGACGGATGTCCCTAAACGGAGAATACGGCAAAAAGACGCAAGCACCATGCTACTAAAACAAAAAAAAAATTGAAGGAACATACGCTAAATTCAACGGGGACTCTTTGGAAAGACGTTTCGGATTTAGTTCTAAGGTGTGTGATCGGCTATGCTTCGAAATTTTGTGACACCTCTGCGTCGTGTTCTAAACGGCTTCACTGGCTATCCAGCTTCAGAGAGTGGAAAAGGTTCACAGGTGTTGTTGTTTGATGCATTTGTTTTTGCGGAGGAAAGCGAGTGCGGCCCTGCTACCTTGAAGCTCCGAACGAAAGAATAGGAGCGAATAGCACAATCATCCAAATATTTTTATTCCACAATCAAACATAACTTCAGCCGAATTGTTAAGCTTTTTTTTTACCCAACCTCCATCCATTACTTGTAGCGAGACATTACATGTTGCATGATTAGCCACGTAACGTATACATTACATGTTCACCGCTTAGTTGATTCTATTCAAATCTCGCACAGAGGTCTACAGTAAATCCACTTAGTTAGCACGTCTGTGGCATTCTTTGGTCGTTCTTTTTTATAATGAACCAAAATTCACACTTCCGGCGGAGTCTAAATTCAGGCCAGAAATTCCCAAGAAACTTTCTTTAGGGCGTGCTTCTTGCCATTCAGCAATTGCGTTCCCAATAGACATGAATAGTGTCTAAGTGAGCTGAGACCTTCTCATAGGAAATATTTTAGCGTAAGACGTGTTTGTAGATGCTGACCCGCAGCTTCTCAAATCTACAAAGCTAAAATGAGGGGCCCTTTCCTCATACAGGGCTGGGAAAAGATACTTTGAAATTGTATCGCGATAAGACACAAGATACTCAGGAGAGAAGTATTTCAGATACAGATACAATATACTGCGGCAATAATTGCATTCGACACGATACTTTCATTTGTATCTGAAGATATTAACACGAAAGTGTTTTATGACGGGGTCCACCAAGACTTTAGTGACGTATTTCCGTCACGGATACGACATTGATAAAATGGGCGCCACCAAACGAGAAAGAAAAAAATTTTTAGAAAAACGTTCCCCCGCCCGCAATCGAATCTCCGACTCCTCGGCCAGCGACGACACGCGCTCAACGCTCTACCGACTGAAAAATAAAAACTGAGCTATCGAAGCAGACGAAAGACACTCTACAAACGCGCCTTATATCTCTCACACATTCTCTCTCACTTGGTGCTCTCGCTCGGTGTTCGCGGGGCTGGGCGGTGCCGCCGTCTGTGAGCGATGAAGAGAAGTAATGCGGCATGACATTTACTAGAACCGATAAAGAACGATTCATCAAAGACGCAGTTAAAACATGGCGTCCGAGATTGCGCGCCGGCGCGCAATCTCGGAGTTCGTGGTCAAAGCGCCTCGATAGCAGCAACAAACACTGGCCGCGCTAGCATCGGGGAGTCGCCCTAGACGCAGTTATGTGTCACTCTAGCTATGTTCTTTGCATTTCGCTTCGTGTTAGCGTGTGACGGCTCGTTATCGGAGTAGTGCAGCTTCCACATGCACCAACGGTGTTTCACCGCCGACTACTTTGAGTGCGATAGCACCGACTGATAAAACTGCTGCAGTAAGCGGTGCAGAAAGGCAATCATGTTGACAGGAAAATGTGGTGCCTCGATGGAGCCAGACGGAGCCAGCGGGACGTGTAACGCCTGCGCGCGTTCGCGCCTCAAGGTGCGAACATCTGCCTCCTGTGTTGCTGAAGCGCGGGTAGGTAGTGTATGCTTGGTGTATGCATGAGCACAGGCGTATGTTACCGCATAACTCGTGAGCGCACGCCATGCCGTTTCTCTCCTTAATTGACGGCACTTTGAAGAAGTGCACAGTACCAGTGTTTATTACGTGCTTGTTGATGTCGTCTTTGCGCGCGATTCACGATACGCTGTGTCCAGGTATAGGTTAAAAAAAATTGGGGGACCCTTAAGCTTCGCCTTTAAGAGTTGAACGCGATAGCGATATGCAAATCCCTAGTGCGTACTTCAATCACTTAGTGCATACTCTGTAATGGGTACTATGCTTTAAACCAGGAGAAATTATGCGCGGCAAATGTAGGGAAATGTTTTCGAACTTGCTATGCACCGACTACGTGGTGTTAAGGGAAAACGCGCAGTAAGGTGTGTGCCGTTTGTAATGGGTGGCTGGCTTTAAACTATGGAATCGTTATGATAGTCACGTATTCTGACGTCCGATGGCAATGTACGCTGGTACCACGCAATATTCCTGGGATATTACATGTTATATTGCGACGCCTATATAAAGGACGCTTGCGTTTGCGAAGCATGGAAGTTATTTTCACTGCATTCCCAAGCAGGAAGTTATTTTCACAGTGTTTCCAAGCAGAGGCATGGCTGTGTGGTAGAACACCTGCTTGCCACGCAGACAACCCGGGTTCGATCCTCACTCGGAGCCGAAAATTTTTATTATCTATTTTATTTGCATCTTTCTCGATTTTTCGGTCACGGACAAGATGATGATTTTTCGGTCACGGACGAGATGATGATTTTTCGCTCACAACCGCCGACGCCGGAATTTGTGGAAACGAGCTCTTTAACGCTATCGCGTTAAAATCACAGCATATCCACGGAGCGAATGATGCTGAGTGGGCGAAGCTCCGGAGGTTCATCGGTAAACCGTGAATCTTCTGTGAAATTCGCCCCAGTACATCATCAAAGACGTGACAAACAATGTGTGCATATATACAAGAAATTTATGTTTAATTCGTGAGCCGTGATTTTCCGTTTTGTTTTCGTTTCTTCGTTGGTCGTGGTTACCGTTTACATAATCCGTGGCTTCCGTTGCCCCTTCATTATAACGGCTTTATGGTCGGTGAAATGGAGGGACAGCGGTTCCTGGATGGGTCGTAGTCGAAAGTTTCCAAAGACGAGATCCATTGCAGGTTCCTCGGATGGTGGTTGGTTGCATGTGGTCAAACGATATGCATGTGAGACCATATCGCGATGCCATGTGTTGTATGGCATCGCGATCGTCATCGTCATCAGCGTCATCATCTTCATCGTTATGACGCATAGTGGGTACATTCCATGTGCTGTGCCATGATGGCAGCGTCATCGTCATCGCACAGGGGTGGCTACGACGACAACGACGCAGGATGCCGGACTAGCCTATGCCCTCAGGAGCTTCACCCCTGAAAGTTCTACTACCACAACAGCTAAATCATGATCCTGAGCGTTAGTCGTCGCGATGGAGATGTGCCACTAGGCATCAACGAGGGCGCATCCATGTCAAAAGGTGCTATAGCTGCCAAACACCAATAGACACGGTACAAACTCTCATAATCACTACACATCAAGCACTACTTCTGTGAAGACACTTTTCACTTTCGTGTTATCTTGAATTCCTATGACGGAGGGATCAGCCATGTTTTTTAGGAGCTTGCTCCTTATGCTCGGGGCTTGCCCGTCGCCGTAACCAGATGACGATGACGCTGCCATCACGACACAGCACATGCAAGGTACCCACTATACGTCATGACGATGACGATGACGGTGATGGCGATGACGAATAAGCGCGTTCCAGACCATACATTCTCTTTCTGCCACCACGCTAAAACGGCTGCGCGTGGCGCCCTTCCTTTCTCTTGCGCCGGGAGCTCACTCAGTGCACTTCGCTACCGCTACTAGTCATGAACACCCAGGAAGCCTAGGCAACGGCGGTGTGAGCTCGCAAGCAGACCCTGCGGTGAGAGCTCGCGAGGCCGAAGAGGGACGTCAGCGTCGTGCGGACCCCGAGATACAAGCCCGCGAAGCCGAAGCAGCGCGGTAGCGGCGGCAAGAGAACCGCGAAGAGGTACGGGCGCGGGATGGAACGGCCAAGCGCCGAAAGCGGTCGCTACCTGAAGTTGGTGGCGCCGACGCGCGGTTCAAGCGCGATTTCCTCGACCACACGTTCGGCCACAGCTGCAAGGTATGCGACCGCTTGTGGTTCGACAACAACCTCACCACAATCGCTACCATCCGCAACGAGCGGATCCCACGCCAACGCCATTGCCGTGCTGCAACCAGAATTTCCTGCCACGTCATCAACCGACTACAGTGAGCACAGAGTTTGCTCCACTTGCATAGACTCTATGGTTGCCGGAAAGGTTGCCCGCTATGAGTGTTACGCACGGGTATCGCTGCCCCCCCCCCCCCCCAAGCCCGATCACCTGCCCGTGTTCAACCCAGTAGAAGAACGCCTTATCGCTCCTCGTCTACCATTAATGAGCATCAGGCGTTTGACTCGCGGCAGCAGCATTTTATACTTGTGTATATAACGTTACATATAGTCCATCAAATGTATGTATAGCGCGTCAAACTGTAAATTGTGTATATAGTGCATCAAATGTAAAATAATAAACATTGTGTATATTCGTTAAAGCATTGAGCTGGGCTAGTTGGTGTTGATAAAATGCTTTGCTGGGCGTGTTGGTTCATGGTTTGGATAAGTTAGAGCGCTAAAAAAGACGACACACAAGAAGAGACGACGACAGCACGTGCGCTGTCTCCGAGCGCACGTGCTGTCGTCGTCTCTTCTTGTGTGTCGTCTTTTTTAGCGCTCTAGTTGGTGTTGATTGACTGCTTCCATAATTGCTAGCGAACACGCGCAAAGGACGACATAGAAAGAAACAGGACAAGCGCCTGTCCTGTTTCTTTCTATGTCGTCCTTTGTGCGTGTTCGCTAGCAATTATGGAAGCAGTCAATTGTGTATGCAATGTGTATATAACTATAACAACGTGTCACGTCTTTATATGACCGTAGACGAATTGTACAGAGGATTGACAGTTTACCCGATTATCTCCGAGCAAGCTCCTCCAACATCATTGACTTCGTGGATATGGTGTTTTTTTTTTTTTTTTTTTTTTGTGCATTCACGAATTTCTGGTTACAGGTCTTGATGATGTATCTTCAGGGAAGAAACTGTAATGGACGTGACTCGGAGGCAGACGCTCAGCAACAGAACCAAAGATTTATTGCGCGTTGCAATCAATAGCGCGATACAGATGACGTCATTCGCACGTGGCTCGCGTGCGTCTAACACAGAGAGCGGCGTCTGATGCGGCGTCCTAACATTCCTCCCTTTTAAGTTTAAATAAAGTACTTTATCTCTAAACACTGGAGCCAAAGCGAACGACTGGTCTACGAGTTCGTGTAGATCTTCTCAGCTCGGGTCCCTCGGGCGTAGGACTTGGGCTGACGACGCCAGGCTCCACGTTGACAGGTGCTTGTACCGGAGGAAGCCGGAAATGGTAGTCAGGTAGTGGCTCGGAAGGCTTCTCCATCGGCCATGCGCGCCTCAGTTGGTTGCGATGCCTGTGGTGTACTTCGCCATTGGCCATCCGAACCAGATAGGAGACTGGACCCTTTACTTTGACAACTTCCGCCAACTTCCATCGAGGTCCCGTAGCGAAGCTTCGGGCATAGACCAATTCCCTATGCCAAATCCTTTCACAGCACTTTCAGAGGTAGCGTGCTGACGGACTGGGTGCAGCTTGTCTAAAGCTGAGCGTAATTTTCTGCCCATCATCATCTCCGCCGGGCTCTTCCCAGTCACTGAATGTGGGGTGGTATGCTGTTTGAATAAGAAGCGGGATATCTTGCACTGGGTGTCATTTCCAGACTGTTTCTTCAACGCTTCTTTTACTTCCCTCACCATTCTTTCTGCTCTTCCATTACTGGCTGGGTGATAAGGTGCTGTAAACACTGAGCGGATGCCGTTACCCATAAGGAACGCTTGCATCTCCTCGCTTGTGAATGCGGTTCCGTTGTCGGAAACGATGACATCTGGAACACCGTGAGTGGCAAACAGTGCACGTAGAGCTGAGATTACGGCCGAAGTCTTCATGGACGGCATAATCTTTACTTCAGCCCAGTTGGAAAATGCGTCCACCACGACGAGAAAAACTTCGCCTTGTACTGGTCCCGCAAAGTCGATGTGCAACCGGCTCCAAGGCTGATCTTGCTTAACCCAGAAGTGAACTGGTGCTTTAGGATCGCTTTGACGGTTCTCTTGGCATCTGTCACAGTGACGCACAAAATCCTCAATTTCCTTATCCATTTTCGGCCACCATATTAGCGATCTTGCTTGACTCTTCATGGCTGTCATTCCAGGATGATTTGCGTGCAACAAGCGAAGAACATCATTTCTTGCTTTTTGAGGTATCACCACTCGATTTCCCCAGAGGATGCAATCTCGGTGCAGAGATAACTCATTCTTCCTTGTTGCAAAAGCTGCAAGATCGTTGTCTAACTTTGTCGGCCAACCAGAGAGAACGTAATTCTTTACTGTCGACAAAATGTGGTCCCTCTTCGTAAGTTCCGCGATGTCAGACGCTTGCAAGGGTGGATACTCCACAGCGTCCAACAGCAACACGTCACCCGGTGGTGGCGTCTCGTCCTCGCGTCCCGGTACTGGAAGACGGCTTAACGCGTCAGCGTTGCTGTTGCGGGGACCTGGCCGATATTCCAAGGTGTAGTCATATGCAGCCAAAAGTAGAATCCAACGAAGCATTCTTGGGGGAGACCACTTCTGGAATGCGTTTCTCTCTGTTGAACAATCCCAGCAGAGGCTGGTGATCTGTCGTAATAATGAAGTTACGTCCAGCCAAATACTGGTGGAACTTTTTTACGCCATACACAATGGCTAAGCCCTCCTTGTCAATCTGAGCATACTTTCGCTCGCTCGATCCCAGCGTTTTAGAAGCGTATGCTATTGGGCGTTCTGTGCCATCTTGACCTCGGTGAGCCAGCACGGCTCCAATTCCAACAGGTGATGCGTCGCACGACAGTACAATTGGTTGCTTCGGGTCGTACGAAATGAGAACTGCGTCTGACGACAACAAGTTCTTTAGGGCTACAAAGGCTCTCTCATGTTGGCTATTCCAGCTCCAAGCGCTGTCTTTGTCCCACAAGCGGTGAAGTGGTTCCGCTACTTCTGCCTTTCCTTTTAAAAATCGGCTATAAAAATTAATGAGCCCTAGAAACGATTGCAGTTCCTTCTTTGATGACGGCGTCGGTGCGTTCCAGATCGCGTCCACTTTGCTTGTAGAAGGATGAATGCCCGTAGCATCAATAACATGACCCAAAAACTCTATGCTCGTCTTGAGAAATTCGCATTTTTCTTTGTTCACCCGCAGACGTGAGTTCTGTAGCCGGGTTAGCACTGCCTCTAGGCGTTCTGCGTGCTGTTCTGGCGTGTCTCCTGATATTAATATATCATCGAGATAGCATTTGACTCCTGGTACTCCTGCCAACAGCGTATCCATGGTGCGCTGAAACAACCACGGCGCTACTGAAATGCCAAAAGGAAGTCTTCGGACTTTAAATAAGCCTTTCATGGTGTTTACAGTGAGGACTTCAGCTGATGCCTCATCCACAACAAGCTGTTGATAGGCCTGAACCAAATCCAGCTTCGTGAAAATTTTGCTTGGCCCTAGCGTTGCTAGCATTTCCTCAGTTGTGGGCAAGGGATAGACGCTACTTTGAACGGCCTTGTTCACCGTGCTGCGATAATCACCACACAAGCGTACGGAACCATTCCGTTTTCTTACGACTACGATGGGGGTTGCCCATGTAGAGGACTGTACTGGCTCCCATACACCTTGCTTAACAAGCCTGTCTATCTCTGCTGCCACGTCATCTCGAAGGGCAAACGGTACTGCTCTGCTCTTCAAAAACACTGGCTGTGCTTCATTTTTTAGATCAATATGCACCGGGTCTTGAGTAGATCCTGGAAGATCATTCGCAAAGACCTCTTGAAAACGCTGAAACATTTCTGACTCATCAGATATTTTCTTTATGCCTTGAATTTTAATTCCTAAGGCCTTAAACCAAGTTCTTCCAAGAAGACTACTGCCTTGCTTGTTCACCACTAATAAAGACAACTTTGCACACCTTTCTTTGAAACGCACTTCAACTATTGCTTTTCCCAGCATCTCCAGTGGCTCTTTCGTCCAAGTCACAAGTTGCGTTCCAGCACTGACTAGTGGAATTTGGCCTGCGCGTTCTTCAATCGCTCGCCACGTTTCTTGACTAACCAGCGAGTGAGACGCTCCCGAGTCTATTTCCATCTGCACCTCTTTCCCTTGGATCAGCACAGTGGTAATAAATTTTTCTGACTCGTGTACTTCATATACAGAGCAAAGTTCATCCATTTCGTGCAACGGTCTGTTTGCCTGACCTTGCTTTCGAGCCGGATTCTTTCCTGGCTTCTGTGCTGCAGTTTTGTGACTTAACGGCGATTCTTTTCTGAAGCGACAAGCTCTAGCGATATGGCCTCTTTTCTTGCAATAGTGACACTGAATGTGAACTGGTGCTTTAGGATCGCTTTGACGGTTCTCTTGGCATCTGTCACAGTGACGCACAAAATCCTCAATTTCCTTATCCATTTTCGGCCACCATATTAGCGATCTTGCTTGACTCTTCATGGCTGTCATTCCAGGATGATTTGCGTGCAACAAGCGAAGAACATCATTTCTTGCTTTTTGAGGTATCACCACTCGATTTCCCCAGAGGATGCAATCTCGGTGCAGAGATAACTCATTCTTCCTTGTTGCAAAAGCTGCAAGATCGTTGTCTAACTTTGTCGGCCAACCAGAGAGAACGTAATTCTTTACTGTCGACAAAATGTGGTCCCTCTTCGTAAGTTCCGCGATGTCAGACGCTTGCAAGGGTGGATACTCCACAGCGTCCAACAGCAACACGTCACCCGGTGGTGGCGTCTCGTCCTCGCGTCCCGGTACTGGAAGACGGCTTAACGCGTCAGCGTTGCTGTCGCGTTAAGCCGTCTTCCAGTACCGGGACGCGAGGACGGCATGTTGTTGATGCTACGGGCATCCATCCTTCTACAAGCAAAGTGGACGCGATCCGGAACGCACCGACGCCGTCATCAAAGAAGGAACTGCAGTCGTTTCTTGGGCTCATTAATTTTTATAGCCGATTTCTAAAAGGAAAAGCAGAAGTTCCGGAACCACTTCACCGCTTGTTGGACAAAGACAGGTATTCCGGTATTCAAGGCATAAAGTCGAGAAATCAGGACACACAGCCTCAGCGACGCGAACAGCACTGGCGACGCGGCCGTCAACGAAACGCGCCCAAAGGAGCCAGCTGCGTCCAGAGATGGCGTCTGCTACCGCTGCAACGGTGAGCACAGTTCTAAAACTTGTAAATTCCGTAATGAGGCTTGTCACTATTGCAAGAAAAGAGGCCATATCGCTAGAGCTTGTCGCTTCAGAAAAGAATCGCTGCCAAGTCACAATCGAACTGCAGCACAGAAGCCAGGAAATAATCCGGCTCGAAAGCACAGTCAAGCAAATAGACCGTTGCATGAAGTGGAAGAACTTTGCTCTGTTTATGAAGTACACGAGTCAGAAAAATTTATTACCACTGTGCTGATCCAAGGGAAAGAGGTGCAGATGGAAATAGACTCGGGAGCGTCTCACTCGCTGGTTAGTCAAGAAACGTGGCGAGCGATTGAAGAACGCGCAGGCAAAATTCCACTAGTCGATGCTGGAACGCAACTTGTGACTTGGACGAAAGAGCCACTGGAGATGCTGGGAAAAGCAATAGTTGAAGTGCGTTTCAAAGAAAGGTGTGCAAAGTTGCCTTTATTAGTGGTGAACAAGCAAGGCAGTAGTCTCCTTGGAAGAACTTGGTTTAAGGCCTTAGGAATTAAAATTCAAGGCGTAAAGAAAATATCTGATGAGTCAGAAATGCTTCAGCGTTTTCAAGAGGTCTTTGCGAATAATCTTTCAGGATCTACTCAAGACCCAGTGCACATTGATCTGAAAAATGAAGCACAGCCAGTGTTTTGGAAGAGCAGAGCAGTACCGTTTGCCCTTCGAGATGACGTGGCAGCAGAGATAGACAGGCTTGTTAAGCAAGGTGTATGGGAGCCAGTACAGTCCTCTACATGGGCAACCCCCATCGTAGTCGTAAGAAAGCGGAATGGTTCCGTACGCTTGTGTGGGGATTATCGCAGCACGGTGAACAAGGCCGTTCAAAGTAGCGTCTATCCCTTGCCCACAACTGAGGAAATGCTAGCAACGCTAGGGCCAAGCAAATTTTTCACGAAGCTGGATTTGGCTCAGGCCTATCAACAGCTTGTTGTGGATGATGCATCAGCTGAAGTGTTCACTGTAAACACCATGAAAGGCTTATTTAAAGTCCGAAGACTTCCTTTCGGCATTTCAGTAGCGCCGTGGTTGTTTCAGCGCACCATGGATACGCTGTTGGGAGGAGTACCAGGAGTCAAATGCTATCTCGATGATATCTTAATATCAGGAGACACGCCAGAACAGCACGCAGAACGTCTAGAGGCAGTGCTCACCCGGCTACAGAACGCACGTCTGCGGGTGAACAAAGAAAAATGCGAATTTCTCAAGACGAGCATAGAGATGGCTTGGGATGCATGTGTTCTCGGACCGCTTTCTTGATCTTCTCGTAGGCTGCGGCCGTCGGCCTTTCGGGTTTGACCAGCGTCACGATGAGACTGTACGTTTCTTCTCCGCAGGAGCTAAGTAAAACTGCACGCTTTTCTTCATCCTTTGAAAGCTTGTTGGCTTCGCAGTACATTTCAAGACGCTCCACGTATTCGTCCCATGACGCACTCGTACCCAGACGGTACTCCCCGATGCAACTGTAATGGACGTGACTCGGAGGCAGACGCTCAGCAACAGAACTCATTACGAAATTTGCAAGTTTTAGAGCTGTGCTCACCGTTGCAGCGGTAGCAGACGCAATCTCTGGACGCAGCTGGCTCCTTTGGGCGCGTTTCGTTGACGGCCGCGTCGCCAGTGCTGTTCGCGTCGCTGAGGCTGTGTGTCCTGATTTCTCGTTGCTGTCGTTGAGTTGCTTCCGCTGTCACGGCTATGTCGTACGCCACAGTGAATGTCAGGTCCTTTTCTGCCAGTAGGCGTTGCTGCACCGCCTCGCTGCCGATGCCGAAGACGAAACGGTCTCGCATCATCTCGTCCATGGGAAGCTTGTCGTCTCCGAAGCCGCAGTTTTCAGCCAATCTTCTCAGCGCTGTCACGTAATCTGCGACACTTTCGCCTTGCGCTTGGTTGCGCTTGTAAAATAAAAATCTACCGTACAGTACTGATGGTTTCGGATGCATGTGTTCTCGGACCGCTTTCTTGATCTTCTCGTAGGCTGCGGCCGTCGGCCTTTCGGGTTTGACCAGCGTCACGACGAGACTGTACGTTTCTTCTCCGCAGGAGCTGAGTAAAACTGCACGCTTTTCTTCATCCTTTGAAAGCTTGTTGGCTTCGCAGTACATTTCAAGACGCTCCACGTATTCGTCCCATGACGCACTCGTACCCAGACGGTACTCCCCGATGCCGCTGACTGGCATTGCACTGCGCGTCTTGTTCGGGCCTACGCTGGTCCGCTGCCTGTCCTCGTCGCCAACTGTAATGGACGTGACTCGGAGGCAGACTGCCCCGCCTCGCTGCAACTGGGTCTTGAGTAGATCCTGAAAGATTATTCGCAAAGACCTCTTGAAAACGCTGAAGCATTTCTGACTCATCAGATATTTTCTTTATGCCTTGAATTTTAATTCCTAGGGCCTTAAACCAAGTTCTTCCAAGGAGACTACTGCCTTGCTTGTTCACCACTAATAAAGGCAACTTTGCACACCTTTCTTTGAAACGCACTTCAACTATCGCCTTTCCCAGCATCTCAAGTAAAAGAAGCGTTGAAGAAACAGTCTGGAAATGACACCCAGTGCAAGATATCCCGCTTCTTATTCAAACAGCATACCACCACGCATTCAGTGACTGGGAAGAGCCCGGCTCGGATCCCATCCTCGTCGCCAACTGTAATGGACGTGACTCCTCGTACTCCTGCCAACAGCGTATCCATGGTGCGCTGAAACAACCACGGCGCTACTGAAATGCCAAAAGGAAGTCTTCGGACTTTAAATAAGCCTTTCATGGTGTTTACAGTGAGGACTTCAGCTGATGCCTCATCCACAACAAGCTGTTGATAGGCCTCCGCCGGTGATCTGTCGGCGGTGATCTGTCGGCGGAGCATCTCCGCCGGGCTCTTCCCAGTCACTGAATGCGGGATGGTATGCTGTTTGAATAAGAAGCGGGATATCTTGCACTGGGTGTCATTTCCAGACTGTTTCTTCAACGCTTCTTTTACTTGAGATGCTGGGAAAGGCGATAGTTGAAGTGCGTTTCAAAGAAACATGTGCAAAAGTTGCCTTTATTAGTGGTGAACAAGCAAGGCAGTAGTCTCCTTGGAAGAACTTGGTTTAAGGCCGGCTGCCACTGGACGCAGCTGGCTCGTCCAGTGATGGCGTCTGCTACCGCTGCAACGGTGAGCACAGTTCTGTTGCTGAGCGTCTGCCTCCGAGTCACGTCCATTACAAAAACATTCACGGCGCAAAGAGTACGGGGACGAAGTGAAGAAACGAGCAGACAGACACGGGCGCCAGTCTTCTCGTTTCATCTTTGCGCGCTGGATCTTGGCACTGGATCTTAGCACCCCGGCATTAGGCATTAACGTTCCAAGTTGGTGGTATACGATAGACATGCAGCAGCGCCAAGAGGAGCCAATCAACTAGCTCAGCAACAAGCCCTGTTGATGATGTAGCTGCAAACGCCTGTGCAGAAAAATGTTTGCTTCTTAATTTTCTTACTGCGGCCAACTTCGTTTATTTGAATGAAATCACTGTTAGAAGCTGAAAACTTTTGTCTTTCTTGCTCAAAGTCATTCCGACAGAACCTATTGGGGTTGCTTTGAATGGCAACTCTTTATGCACGGGCTGTCAGCGGCTTTTGCTTATCGCTTCTGTAATTCTTGGAAGTCGCTGCTCTGCTTGCCAGATAACTTGCTATTTGCCGCCAAACACAAGAACGTCATGACGTAGCATATCAAGTTTCAGAAAATTTCATTCAGCCAATGTGGACAAAATGCAAAACAAAAAGCGCACTTTGAAATCTGTGACATTAAGATCGGAGGTTTTCTCATCTACAGTGATTTTCCTCATCTATTATTCAACATATGGTTGTGAAATTAGTGACACTAGAGTTTACAGAGTGTGCTTTATCAGTCCGAACTAACTTTTTGTTTCGCTTTAGTGTCCCTTTAAGGATCGATATACGGGTGAGCTCAAAACATAGGGTTGAAAAATTGTGTTTAGGCAATGAGGACAGCAATGAGAGAGAGAGAGAGAAAAGTTTAGTGAAAGGCAGGGAGGTTAACCAGGAGAAAATTTCCGGTTTGCTACCCTGCACTGGGGAAGGGGTAAAGGGGGGGATCCAAAGGTAACGAGGGAAAAAGAAGAGGAATTCATTAAAAAAAAGAAAGAAAACGCGCACACACTCAAGCACGGGAGTGTCATAGTCGTTTGGCAAGTCCGGTTGACCGCAGAAACCTCAGCAGCGCCTTCGTCGCTTCCTGGTTTGAAGCTCGAATGTTCCTGCACTCCAAAATTGTCTGCTCGGAAAGCGGCCGGTCATAGATCCTTGCTAACGTTGCCGAAAGTTGTTGCCTCTGGGAGCTGTAATGAGGACAATCGCAGAGGACGTGTGCAATGGTTTCCTCGCTGCCACAGTGATCACACGCAGCGCTGTCTGCCATTCCGATTCGGTAAGTAAAGCTGTTGGTGAATGACACTCCAAGCCACAGGCGGCAGAGGACTGTTGTTTTCGGATCGGGATAGTCCGGATGGAATTTGTGGTTGAAGGGACGGATCCAGACGGTGAAGGCGGGTATGCAGCAAACCAGTCGTGTTCCACATTGAATGTGTTATATCACGTGCGAGTGAACGGATCTTTGATGCTGCATCGTTTCTTGATAATGGAATGGCTTCCTGCACGCCCCTTTCATGAGCATTCCTGGCAGAATTATCGGCATGCTCGTTGCCGTCGATGCCACAGTGGCCTGGAAGCCACTGGAAAATGATGTCATGCCCTTTGTCTTTCAATTGCTGATAAGTTTCTCTTATTTCCAATACTAGTTGGTCTTGTGCACCACGACGCAAAGCTGACGACAGACACTGCAGGGCTGACTTGGAGTCGGTGAATATGCCCCATTTTAGTGGTGACTCTCGTTGAATCCATCGAAGTGCACTGCGGAGTGCCGCAAGCTCTACAGCAGTCGATGCAGTCCTATGAGACGTTTTGAAATTGGTACGTTTCGACTTTTGCTGGGATGTTAACGGCTCCTGCAGATCCCTCAGCAGTCGTCGAGCCATTGGTGTAAAGTTTGACATGGTCTTTGTATTCGTCATGTAGCATCAGCAAAGACAGCTGCTTTAAAGCTGGCGACGAGAGCGCCGCCTTCTTACGAATCCCTGGCACTGTTAGACGAAGTTTAGGCTGATCCAGGCACCAAGGAGGTGTCAGGATTCTTTCAGCAGGCGTGTAGTCTCTTGGAAGGCCACTCTCGGTGAGCCGAAATTGCAAAAGGCAGTCTTGCAAAAGGAGGCACAGGGCTGGTCTTCCGGAAGCGAGGCTAAGTGGTGGGCAGGGGCGCGAGCAAGGTGTCTAATGTGGGCTGTCAGCACCTCCAAGGTTATTTCAATGCTGGCAGGAATGGTCTTTTGCAATGGCAATGGTCTCCGCTGTTGACGTGCAGCGTGGCAGCCCGAGACAAACTCTGAGTGCCTGACCCTGAGCACTTTCTACTGTATGTTGCTTTTGCAGGTGTTCGTCAGTACCGGTAGACTGTATCGCAGGTACCCTAGAAATAGAGTCCGGTATAATTGCAACATAGCGTGCACCGATGTACCCTACGTTTTCCCTCCGAGGAATTTGAAAAGATGTGAGATGGCTGTCAGGCGCTTCTTAAGACCGGCCACATGGGGACTCCAGCAAAGGTTTCTCTGTCGATGATGATGCCCAAGAATCTGTGCGTCCTGGAGAAATCAGCGTTGGTCGCGTTTACGCGGAAACCAATGACGGATTATGCCGTATCCATCAATGGGCAAGACAGCAATGAAAATCTTTGGCCTTCCTATGCGTTTTTTGTGCTCATTAGAAAAACTCACAGGGCCCTTTGCTCATTCACCTAAGACGACTCGAAGGCGAAAGCCATCTTCTTTTTCTTTTTCTCAGTCGATGTGTAAGGGAGCAGGGAACACGAGCCGTGGCCTTCACGTGCCACTGCCAAGCGCCGTCATTATCTTCTCTTGAGGTTGCGCGCTGTCCTGTTTTGTTCGCTGCCCAAAGGAGGGCGCTACAAGGGCATCGTGTGGCGTTACATCACATGACGTAAGGTCATAATTTGTGACGTGATGATGACGTCACATTTTTTTGCGATCTGTGACGTCATGATAACGACATATGGAGTGTAAGTGTTTTGCACGTCATCACGTGATGATGACTTTTTGCATCACTCGTCCCCGACGCCGCGGGACGGTCGCCGCCCACGGTCAGGTTTCCCGTTTGATGAGGAGGCATCTAAGGCTTTCGCCTCAATAAAGCTCACTCCGTGTAAGCTTTCAGGCATTAACGTTCCAAGTTGGTGGTATAGGATAGACATGCAGCAGCGCGAAGAGGAGCCACTAACTTCAGTTAATCCAGCAAGAACACGGAAGCTGCATGTCTATAAACCTTGGGTGGCATGAGCCACGTCCAGAGTCGCCGCTGTTCTTGTGAGATCTTGTTGGACGCACATGGAGTAAGTATAAGAGACGTTGGTGCAGAGACGGTGCAGAGACGGTGCACTACACTGCTACTACAAAAGATCCGCACCGAAGGAGAAACAAGGGATAATGAAACACGGCTGCAGCGCAGAGGAAGATGAAACACGAATTGCGCAGGACGGAGAGCGTATACAGTTGACGTCAAGTAAAGTTGCTGCACATACACTCATATGCATGCAAAGCACCCTTGCGTCAAAATTACATAGCAGATGACATGCATTCGCTCTCGATTACAACCCCATCGACCTATTTAGATAACGCAGGTTTTTGCCTTCCCCTAGCACTCCATTCCACATTCAATATTTATTTATTTATTTATTTATTTATTTATTTATTTATTTATTTATTTATTTATTTACCATAACTTGAAAGCTATCGGTAGAGCATAGGGTAAAGAAACATGAGAGCGTAAACAGTTGAACTATACAAACTGGATACAACATAATAACGAATTTAAAAACAACAATCAAACACTGATTACAAAGAAAATCCAGTCACCCATTAAATGCGCGTATCATTAAATAGCTATGATATGATGCTAGGTGTACT